>BTPG01000002.1:192526460-192621460 GCA_036245525.1 Semisulcospira habei | reverse complement strand
CACGCACTACGAATTCAGATCAGACATTTGGATTCGGTCGGCGATGAGCTACTTCTAAATTTGCAGCCGCAATGATATGCGGCGAGCGGCAGATGTTCGCTTTGCTTCTCAAGTGTACCGCTGGTAAACGGAACATGCCAGGCGCTTCTCAGTCAGACGGACAACCAGCCAGCGTTACCACACTGCCATAGCACGGCCGCTACAGAAAACGTTCGTTCGTCTCCCTTTGCTGTTGATGACTCAAAGTTGTTGCTGTTGTCGTTGGTGTGTGGTTTTGTGTGTGTGTGTGTGTGTGTGTGTGTGTGTGTGTGTGTGTGTGTGTGTGTGTGTGCCCCTGGGGTGTGTGTGTGTGTGTGTGTGTGTGTGTGTGTGTGTGTGTGTGTGTGTGTGTGTGTGTGTGTGTGTGTGTGTAAACAACTCAGACGATCAAAATGATGAGAGCTCTAGCCAGCGAGGGCTGAGCATTTTAACTTGATGTAGCGTGCAACAATTGCCGTGGAATTAGGAGTTACCACATCAGCCCGAAAACGGTTAGATCAGAGACGCAAGTTAAACGAGAGAGAGAGAGAGAGAGAGAGAGAGAGAGAGAGAGAGAGAGAGAGAGAGAGAGAGAGAGAGAGAGAGAGAGAGAGAGAGAGAGAGAGAGAGAGAGAGAGAGAGAGAGAGAGAGAGAGAGAGAGAGAGAGAGAGAGAGAGAGAGAGAGAGAGAGAGAGAGAGAGAGAGACTTAAAAACTGGTAGAAGATTAGGCAACAAAATAACTATATGCACGCGTTGTGTGCGACCTGTGGTACCAATTTCATACAAAAGAATAACTCAAATGTTTTAAATTAGACAATACTTTGGAGAGAAATTTCCACGCCTATGCAGTTCGCGCGGGATAGTTCACCGACTTGGTTGGTTGCTTAGTTCGGAGTTTAACGTCCACGGCACCGAAATGATAATGGACGACCCTGACGGGCGGGTTATGGGGGACAGGGAAATTTATTGCCTATGGAGTACGACCTGAACACTGATCAATTCAGGCGCACTGCAACTGTGCCACTTTGATTTACCATGACCTTTCAACGGACATGCTGTGGAACAAGCCCGTTCCTTTTCCCTCTAAGTTCACTGACTGTCTAAAGCATCGAGATTTGCGTCCCCTCTAGGTCACACGTCAGTACTCAGCTTGGGGGTTATTCCTATACTTTGTGCTTA
This sequence comes from Semisulcospira habei, assembly GCA_036245525.1. Taxonomy (NCBI): domain Eukaryota; kingdom Metazoa; phylum Mollusca; class Gastropoda; family Semisulcospiridae; genus Semisulcospira; species Semisulcospira habei. The sequence continues at coordinate 192,620,261 of BTPG01000002.1, read as the reverse complement.
CACATTTTGTTTAATAGAAGACACAATCGTTGTATTACGAGTTAGGCTTTGCAAGTGGTTCTTGTCGCATCTCGGGTTCGATCACGGAGTTCAGTGTCAGAGGTAAAAGTCTTCGGCTTAACTCATTCTACCCCAACACCGAAATCCTTAAATTTTGCCGTTGTCCTCTGAAGACTGCATTGCTGTGCAGGACACAGATAGACCATGATAGTTCAAGGGTGATGCCAGAACAGCTTGGCGCCCATAGGCGCCAAGCTATTCTGGCATCACCCTTGAACTATCATGGTCGATCCTTATCTTCCTGTGGTGTGTCTGGGGTAGAATGAGTTAAGCTCTCAAGGCGACAAGAAGCACTGGCAAAGACTATCTCGTAATACAACTAAAAGCATCTCATTGATCATTTTTTTTAATAGGAGTGTAATAACTATAAATAAATTGTGATATTGAACTTGATATACATTGAAAAGAAATCATAATTATCATTAATTTGACTCGACACAGATCAAGCCAAACCTCGTCAGCAAGACACACTGATTATTATGAACCCTAGCGCGGCCTGCGATATCAAGTCCTCATTTAAATCTATGCCTCTTGCAGATGGGACAGCAGAACTATTCCTATTTTCCTGCATGCGGCAATCTCGACACATATCAAGCTACTGTCTTCTTCCACCAAAACCCAACGCCGCGTACTAAGCACAGTAAGCATGTAAAAGTCGTGCATGTGTCGACCTCTTGAGAGCCTGACGACAAACAAATGGCTGTGGTAATGTGTGTGTGCAGCCAGCACTAATGACGTGATTCATGGCTCTAAAAACAAACCGCTTCTGCAACGGTCGGGGTGGCCCTCGCTCGATGGTTTCTCCAGACAGTCGGGCATCTCACGTCCAGGGACAACGCTCTCTCTCTCTCTCTCTCTCTCTCTCTCTCTCTCTCTCTCTCTCACACACACACACACACACACACACACACACACACACACACACACACATACACACACACTATCACTACCATACGCATATTATACCGCAATAATAGTCACACCAGGATAATTCGTAGTCGCAGGGGCCGAAATACTGACTACTGTTATTTATTTTTTATTCAGAATTCGGATAATTTGTAGCGGACTGTAAACAGTACAAATTATTCGAGCAGTCTTTAAATTTGTAACCGATTGGGAGGGGGGAGGTGAACTCGAATTCGCAGAGCAGTCGTGAAATATGTGTAAAGATCAGCACTGACTAGACTCATAAATGAGATGTAGTGTGTTTTGATGTTTAAATATCACTACATCTTTTAAGCGGAAGTTTGACATACAGAAAAAGACTGAAAACGGACTGGGACGTCGCAAGTAACAGTCACCAAAGCGAATAAAGTATTCCCATTGAGAAAGACAATGTAACACCTCCCAAAAAGTCACTTACGCAGTCCGCCTCGGATATTTTCTTTCACCTCCGATCTTGAAAAATGTGGGAATCTTGCTGCTGTTGGGGTTTTGTTACACTGTTTCAAACACAGTGGGTATGCATAATTTTGAATCCTATCCGTTTAGCGAAAACTTGTTCCAGGCACGGTTCGCTGTTGTCTAACAGCCCTAACCACAAAGCTCTAACCTTCAGCGAGCTAAGCTCTCTGCCGAATGAAACGAAATCCAACTACTAGATGTCTCCGCCGTTTCAGTCGTTGAAATGTTGGCGATTTAAAGCGAAAATTTTCAAGAAGGCAGGAAGGATGTTAGTTTTACACTAACCTCAAAGTATTGGTACAGGCACACTCAAAATCTGCTGAGGTACTCACAGAGTGGACACGTCAGGATGCCATTGTGTTACTCCAAACGAAGTTCCACCACTTGTCAAACACAAGGGACAAATTTTCCCTTCAGGATAATATTGTCAGTAACGTTTTCGACTTTGTTTAATTATTGCGTCACCATATAACTTCATGTATTCTTGCAAAGGAAGCGTGGAGTTCTATCCCATTCTTTTCGCGTCCCTGATGGCTTAGGCTGAGGCTAAATTGGCACGCTATTACATTCTCTATGAAAAAGCTAGCACGGGTGTGTATCCACATATATATTGATTTTACAAGTATTTCATGATACCGTGAGGTAACTTAATCAATTTTAATGGAATATGTCATTCCAGTACAGTTTCAAAATACATACAATAAATATTGTGCCCACAAAATTAGGATTGGCTATAACATTAATTTATAACAGGCATAGGATGTTAAATTATGGGTGCGCATATCACTTCCAGACTGATGACACCACTAAAAAAAATATATTCTTTGAGCCTCAGCATGGGTTTCTTTTTTCTCATACTAATGACCGTAAAAGAGTTGGAAGAATACATTTTACGGAATGAGGGTGTATTTTGTATGACGGCATATAATAACAAGATGGGATGAAAGATAAGCCAAAAAGTCTCTTCTACATGAGAGCCATAACCCTCAAAGCGCGAGCTGTCCTCACTGTAAGGGTCTCTACCTGTTGTCTTTGGCCCGATTTTGATGATTCGCAGATTTGCCAAAGCGCCAGTGAGTTCTATAACGGACATAAAGCATACACGTCATTGGTTTGAAAAACGTCATTTGTCATGACGTAATTTTAATTTTTGTGAAGTTTTAAAGTTTATATTTTACGTGATATGAGTTTCACTTTGCCTTCTAGACTTTAGAAACATAGTGAATTTCACGATACAATTTCAGTCTTGCTACAATTTGTGTGAAGTGAGGTTGACTTTACCTAAATATATTATATTCTACTGTACATGCGCATGCCCTTCTGACAGCGCGTCGATGTGTGTGTGTGTGTGCGTGCGTGCGTGCGTGCGTGCGTGCGTGTGTGTGTGTGTGTGTGTGTGTGTGTGTGTGTGTGTGTGTGTGTGTGTGTGTGTGAATGAATGAGAGAGAGAGAGAGAGAGAGAGAGAGAGAGAGAGAGAGAGAGAGAGAGAGAGAGAGAGAGAGAGAGAGAGAGAGAGAGAGAGAGTCATATCTACAGTATTGCGTCGATGTCTGCGTGGTGACGAAATTTCTGCTTTTACGTCACCGTCACTGTCTGATTTTCTCCAGAAATCGAGGTTTTTTACTTCTTCTTTTTTCTGCATAGAATTAATTTTTACTCAAAAAGTTCAAAATATACTAAGCTGGCTAACGCACTCATCCAAAGCCTTTCTGCAATCTAGCTATATCCAAAATTTCAAGTGAATATGACAAAAATTACGGACACAAATTGTGGTACAACCGACTTTCTATAAACTGTCTCCTAACCCTTCAATGAGACACCCAATTTTAATATGCTCGGAGGCTCTCATAGGCACCAGTACTTCCCAAAGTTTTAAGCTTGTACATACACGAACATCGGACATTCGCGTGTTTGACGCGATCAAAATGTCCTCGTCGTACGACTCGGATATTTTGATTCGGGTCTCGTAATCACATCTGCTAGTTATCGGTACTATATCATGCAAAATGCTGTTCAATATAATATAATATAATATAATATAATATAATATAATATAATATAATATAATATAATATAATATAATATAATATAATATAATATAATATAATATATACACAGTAAAGTCCGAATGCAACAATTTCGCAGGGACTTGTTATAAGCGAAATGTCAGACTTTCTGATGTAATATTCCTAACATATAGACAAAGGCTTGTTTTAAGCCTAAGTTCATTCAGTCACTGAGGCATTTAAATGTACAATCACTTAATTTGAGTAGTTTGCAGTTACTGTACGTAAACGACAGTTGTGTTGTTGTTTTTATCGTTTCAAGCAAAAATCATGGGGAGGAGAGGGGGGGGGGGGGTTAGTCAAATCAGCTACTCTCCAAATTGGTGTCCATCCTGAGCCTTACGTCCATTTTTTGCGGTGTGGGTGCAGCCTTAAGCGTGTTCTTAACTGGATGAACCTTTGATCGGCAAACTTAGATCGGAGATGATGGCGATCTTTTGATTTGTTTCCTAACTGATGTTGAACGTACCTGAACGAACCTAGGCGAACTTGAGCAAACTAGGTTCGCCATGGTTCTCTTTCGTAATTAAAGTGCTTGGTTCGGCGGAAGTAGGTCTGCGACAGTATTCAAAATGGCTGAAGCAAAGCCGCTTCGCGACTGGAAGATTTTTGTTTTTGTACTCCTCGCAGGAAGGATCCCACAAACAGCGTTGCGCCTCCGACAAATCAATAAATTAGGTCTTGTTCTTCGCACGAAAGTGAAAAATCGCCGTCCTTCATGGTTGTTGGATCGGTGACTATCTTCTTATCTCCAATACAGAAGAGGGTAAAAGTTTCGACCAATCAGAGAAAAGGATCGCCTTGGATTGCTCGACATGTCATGCGATCTTTTTTTCCAACAGCGAAGTATGGTTTGCCGAGGTTCGCGAACTACTTCGAACTTGTTCGCCGTATCCTTCGATCGTAATGAAATGATTTTTCCTTTTCGCTGGCTTGGATAAGTAATTTTTCATAATTATAGCAAACAACGGATATTAAAAAAATGCCAGGGGACCCCGCTTTTTATGTTATGAGGAAAGTTTCAGACTCCTAAAATAAATTAAAAGAAAGATAACTGTATACAGTTCAAAGATAAACCCAAAGAAGACATAAGCACGCTTAGAAAAAACAGTTACAACTTTCTCCACGCACTGATAAGATAAGTAGCGAAGTGTTTTCTTCTTTGTTTCTCTATTTTGAATATATATATATATATATATATATATATATATATATATATATATATATATATATATATATATATATATATATATATATATATATATATATATATATATATATATATATCCCGTAGTCTTGCCGACCGTTGGGGCACCACTGATAACTTGACAACCAGCTCCCTCTATTCCTCTATGTTCTCTGGCATTTTTAGTGTATCGCCGAGCTTCAGTCCTGTCCACTCTGAGATATTGTCCTCCCATCCTCTGTCTTCTTCTCCTTCGTCCTCCTTGCACACTTACTTACTTTACTTACGCCTGTCACCCCTACCTGGGTATAGGCCGTCGACGAGAGACCTCCAGCAACTCCTGTCCTGTGCTTCTCCTTCGATTCTACTCCAGGTGGTTCCCAGTCTCTTGATGTCTGCTTGGAGGTCTCGACGCCAGGAGTTTCTCGGCCTACCTCTTTTCCTCTTTCCCTGGGGGTTCCATGACAATGCCTGCCTAGTGATACTGGAAGCTGGCTTTCTCAGGCTGTGACCGATCCATCCCCATCTTCTTCGCCCAATTTGATTCTCTGCTGTTATCTGCTCTGTTCTGTCCCAGAGTCTGACGTTGCTGATCTTCTCTGGCCAGTGGATTTTCAAAATTCTTCTAAGGCAACTGTTCATGAAGGTCTGTACTCTGTTGACTGTGGTTTTTGTCAATCTCCAAGTCTCTGCTCCATATAGGAGAACTGCTTTTACATTGGAGTTGAAAATCCGGACTTTGGTGTGTTGTGACAGCTCTCTGGAACTCCACACTTGTTTTAACTGGAGAAAGGCTGCTCTGGCTTTACCGATTCGTGCTCTGACATCTGCATCAGTGCCGCCTTTTTTTGTCTATGATGCTCCCGAGAGCTCCCTATGATGCTCTCTCAACGGGTGCCAGCAAGCAAGATTGGTTCTTCCCTGGTTGTGTTTAGCCTCATTGTCTTTGTTTTCTGTTTGTGAATGGTGAGACCCACTTGGGACGAGATGTCAGCAAGCCTCGTGGTCTTGTCCTGCATTTGTTGATGAGTGTGGGACAGTAATGCCAAGTCGTCTGCAAAATCGAGGTCGTCAAGCTGTGTCCACAGTGTCCACTGTATTCCACTTCGTCTGTGCTCTGTGGTCATCTTCATGACCCAGTCTATGGCCAGTAGGAAGAGGAACGGAGACAGCAGACACCCCTGCCTGACACCAGTTCTGACCTGGAGCTCCCTGGTGAACTGCCCTTCGTGGATCACGCGACATGTCATGCCATCGTAGCTGCTCTTGATCAGGCGGACGAGCTTTGTGGGTACACCGTAGTGTCGTAGGAGTTTCCACAGAGTCTCTCGGTCCACGCTGTCAAATGCTTTCTCATAATCCACAAAGTTGACGTACAGCGGGGAGCTCCACTCCAGAGACTGTTCCACGATGATGCGGAGAGTGGCGATCTGGTCTGTACATGATCGGTTCTTCCTGAATCCTGCTTGCTGGTCTCTCAGCTGGGGGTCAACGGAGCTCCTTGCACACTGCCTTGCAGGATTGTTTTGGCAAGCCCTGCTGAACGCACGACATGCCCATACCACTTCAGTTTGCGTTTCCGTTTTCACAATGGCTAATAGGGCCCGATGGCTTGCATGATTCTGCTTCCCAATTCCTCGTTCGTTATGTGATCTCTGTATGAAATGCCAAGCAGCCCTCGAAAACATCTCATTTCAGTGGCTTGTATCTTCCTTTCAAGGTCTGCTGTGACTCACAGGCATATAAGAACACTGAGGTGACTAAGGAGCGCATCAGTCTGATCTTGGAGCAGAGTGTGATGTTTCTGTCCTTCAATATGGTCTTCAATCTTGTCAGTGCTGTTGTTGTCTGCGCAATCCTGGACAGTATTTCTGGATTTCATCCCTCATCTGTCAAAATGGCTCCTAACTATTTGAATGTATTAACCGTTTCTAGTTTTTGGCCTCCAATCATGATGTCAGTGCCAAAACCACTGGCCATTGCCAATGCCAATACACAATATACATGAGTCGTAAGACGAGGACATTTTGATTCGGGTCTAGTAATCACATCTGTCGCTTATCGGCACTATATCAAGCAAAATGTTGCTCAATAAAATTTATGTACCCAGTCCAAAACAAAACTGTGCCTCGCGCCATTAATTTTGTGGCTGATTGCGGTGTTCAGACAAAACACGTGAATGGCGGCAGACCGGCGACTGCATAAGGCTGTCGACTCAGCGCGAACAGATTTCGTCTGACTATGAAGACATTGGTGCTTTGTATAACCGTGCGTGTTACTGAGTAAATTCTACTGACGTAAATAGATCACGCATAATTGCGGAAAATGCCAGCAGGTTTGTTTATTTAGTTTTTTTCTCAGGTTGTCGATATCGCCAGCTGACATCTTGTCAATTTCAATTGTCAGTGCAGCGACTCGCACCTTTCCTGGCGTCTTTTTTCCATTCGTGTGTGTGTATAGGATACAAATTTCGAGCGTTCATACACACTAAGAGGTATTTCATTACTACTACACATAAGGAACTTGTTAATGTTGCAGTGTGAGGATATTTCGCGTTTCCGTTTTGAAAACGCAAGTATAATCAAGATCGAGTCTTCTTGGTGCGCAAGGGTTTTTTTTTGGAAGGAAAGTATGTTAAGCAAATTCATGAATACTAATTTGCTTGTTGTACAATATATCAATACATGTGTCAAAAAGGGAAAACTTTATATATATATATATATATATATATATATATATATATATATATATATATATATATATATATATATATATATATATATATATATATATATATATATATATATATATATATATATATATATATAATTCAATAATTCTGAGAATGCTCTTGCTGTGCTAATGCCATGGATTTCCAGGCTGGTACGCTTGCATAGTTGCATTGTGTCATCAGAACATCAGCTGCCCTTTTTGTGACTGCATCGCTCACTAGATCTAGAAAGAGAGGGTAATGGGAGAGAAGGAATGACAGACCTATCTTTTATAGCCTTCCACTGAACACCTACTGCATATAGCAATAGGGACTATCCCCATGCGCCCCGCAATCCGCTGGAGAATATCCTGACCTCCCCCCCGAGAGGGGAGTAGTACAGGAATATTCCCAAACAGATCTTGGACCTGCTGGGTAGATTTTTGTTTTTGCCGAATACGACCAGTTTCGCCCAAAAAGAGGAGGGGGGGGGGGGGGCGGGGGGGGGGGGGGGGGGGGCTCTTCAGGTAGGCATACGGCGTAACCTGAAAAATGCAAACACAAAGCATGTACTAGACAGAATTTACTGGTAGCACCACTAGTACAGCGCGGATTGCATCCCTAAATCTTTATAAGGTGTTACAGTGGAAGAAGACATACTAATTTTAAAAAGGCAACACCTAGGCAATTTTATGGTGCAATTATTCTTTACTTTTTTTTACCTTGGAGCTAATCTGATTGAGTGCATGTTTGGCATTGGGCGACGCCTTTGTTAAAAGTATCAAAACTTAAGGGCCAACCAACTTTTGGTGTCATTATTTATCGTCGCAAGTACGCTAAGAAAATACATGGTTCTTTCGATCCAAATGGATTAAAAGTTGACCTTAGGCAGCCCACTGTACAGGGAACAATAGACAACAATTCATCAAGTTCCACGAACGTGTCAAATGCACGTGAAACATCGTCAGTTTTTGTGAAAAGCTGTGCGATATTGGCAAACGTACCAAAGGCAGGCAGGTGGAAAAAACTCGGTAAAGTCGTGATGCACGTGCTAAAGGGGTCAGTCGTGAACACTGAGCACTTCTGTTTCGCTACAAATACCGGTACAATAGGGGCATAATTGTCACTTTCCTAACCATGCCACCCCGACGACGCCTAACGCCAGTAGATCAAGGCCGGGCGCTAGCATGGCTGCAGGATGGAATTTCCGGACGAGAAGTTGGGAGACGTCTTGGGGTGTCAAATTCAGTGGTCCAGATGCTGCTGGCACGATTCCAAAAAACTGGAATGGCAGAACGACGACCCTGCTCAGGACGCCCGCGCTGCACCAGCAGAAGGGAGGACAGATACCTCTGTGTGGCGGCTCTGCGCGAACGAACTGTCACGTCAACCACTCTGCGACATCAACTGATGCAAGCTGCGAACGCGAACGTCAGCAGAAGCACAGTCTGCCGACGTCTGCGCGAAATTGGCCTGGCTTCATGCACAGCAGCAGTGAGAATACCCTTCACTCCAGCTCATCGCAGAGCCCGGGGTGCCTGATGTCGTCAACATGTGAGGTGGAACAGACTCCAGTGGACTCAGCTTCTGTTTACTGACGAGTCACGGTTCACTGTGTCCTTGAACGACGGCAAGGTGAGGATCTGGAGACGCCAGGGCAAGCGATGCACGGATGGATGCGTCCAAGAGGTGGATCGCTACGGAGGAGGCTCAGTCATGGTCTGGGCAAGCTTCAGAAGAGAAGGCAGGACCCCCTCCACATCATCCGAGGCACCCCAACTGGACAAGATTGTGCAGCCCCTCATCCAGCCAGCTCTCCATGCCATAGGCGACAATGCTGTTTTGCAGGACGACAACGCTCGACCTCATCGCGCCCATGTGGTGGATGAGTACCTTCAGCAACGGGGCATCATGAGGATGGAGTGGTCAGCTTGTTCTCCTGATCCATAGTCCCAGAGGTGCTCGATGAAAATAGCTTTGACTAATGCAAATCCACTGCGCCAGCGCCTACTATGCTCAAGACAGAATACAAGGGTGGAAACGGACCGCACGCGCGAAATTCTAGATGTGGCCGGAAGTATCCTGGACCTCTTTCTCAACATCTAGAGTTGAACGTTAAACCCTTTAGTAGAGTGCCGTGAAAGAGGCCTCTATGCACTGCAGTACATCCATTGTTTTCTGTCGTGTTTACTCTAAAGTCGAAGAGAATTACTGGAAAAGATATTGACAACTGAGCAGTGTTTAAACCAGGCTCCATTAAAGTAGACCTTTTTGGGCTGGAGAAAATACGTACCTATACTCCATAAGCCAGTCTTGGCTACCGTGCACCCCCCCCCCCCCCCCCCCCCCAATACTCAATAAGCTGGGTTTCAAAGTGTACCTTCCTTAGTATGTCATGTTCCCCTAAAATCCTTAGGAACACACCAAAGATATAGCCGATCCTAAAGTGAGCTTGAGAAACATTTTCCTCTAAATAAATCAGAATTTATTACAGGAGCCCAAATCAGGCAATATTATGTTAAGGCATACCTTTTGCGTCCTCTGCAAAAGCAGAATGAAAAAAATATTGAATCTGTGGCTCACAGTGAAGGTATTTGTGCACCCAGTAAATGGCCATTTCCACGAAATCAAAAAAAAAAAAAAAAAAAAAAAAAAAAAAAAAATTGTTTCCGATGCCCTCAGAAATTTTGTACAGAACTGATAGGTCCTTTTTTTAAAGGTTTTATTGGTTAGGATAGGGTACCACAGTTACTCCCAACCTGATTTTATGATGCTGTGATGCAGAATTGTTTCCGATGCCCTCAGAAATTTTGTATACAACTGATATGTCTTTTTTTTTTTAATAGGTTTTATTGGTTAGGATAGAGTACCACAGTTACTCCCAACCTGATTTTATGATGCTGTGATGCATTTAGGGTCCACAGTGGCTGAATCTGCTGCCCTACCTCCATTTTACCGGTACGCAAAGGAAGGCAAAATGATCAAAACAAATTGCTAACGTCATACTCCTCTGTTTAAATATTTTTGTTTCCAGTTTTCTTAACAAAGTATGCATATCGATTATAAAAACCTGTGATCATTTCATTAATTTGAGTGTGACCTATCAATTTAATTGTAACTATTTTGAATTAAGAACATAAGGGTGGGAGGGGGGGGGACGGGGGGAGTCTGTAAACAGGGGCTGCTGCTAAAGCTTCTACCATCTGGAGTTGGAGGCATGATGTACCGATGGCTGAAAGACTTCCTCTTCAACAAAATCAACCAATATGGCACTCATAGTGATCACAACACCACCTAGTCAAGTTTATAATAATTGTGACATCCTGTTTTAATGATGTAAGCCTGAAAATGGACTGCCAGTGCTATAGGAAATATCTGAAGGCATCTGACATTATTTTTGTCTTTTTTGTTGTTGTTGTTTGTTTGTTTGTTTTTTGTTGTTGTTGGTTTTTTTTTTTTTTTTTTTTTTGCGATTTTGCAGAAATGGCCATTTACTGGGTGCACAAATAAATAAATCAGCACATTAAATAGGCGCTTTATCTCAATTGAAAATCGGCTCAAAGCGCCGCCGCGAACTGAACCCAACAAGCACGCTCACGTGAATCACGCGCATTCACTCACACACTGTACATAAACACAGAGCATTCATGTGGTGCTAAGGTGATTAAGTGATTAAGTGGGCTGAAATTGATACCAAAGTCGTGGGGGAGGAAGAGCCGGTGTACCCAGAAAAGAACCCCCGACGGTCCGTCCGAATTAACGGTGACACTTTAATAACCGGGTATTGAACCTCGCACCTCTAGCATTGGTGGCTTTTACCACTGCGCCACGGACCTTCTCTGTGAGCCACAGATTCAACATTTTTTCATTTTTTTTTTTTTTTGCAGAGGACGCAGAAGGTGTGCCTTAACATAATATTGCCTGAATTGGGCTTCTGGAATACTCACAAACCAGATAGGTGAGGCTAGCGCTGGCAGAATTGTATGCAAACCAAGGGGAATCCCTTGGTTTGCATACAATTCTGCCAGCGCTAGCCTCACCTATCTGGTTTGTGAGTATCTATAACTCGAGGCAAATTTGTATCGTTACATTGTTGTGTAATGTTCTGTGCATCTACTGTGGGAAATCAGGGTATTTACCCGACCACATTTACCCGAGCGCACCTTCATGTTTGTGTATGTATGTTTCTCCTGCCCACTTCCTAAGTTCCGGAGAAAGACATGGGTTATATAAGAGACCTGATCCATTCGTTAGAGGATGGAAATGATCGTCTTATTCTATACCTGCGTATTTCTCTGTGGGCTGGCGATTGGGTGCCTGATAGGCGGGGGCAGGGGATCTAACTGTTGTCTGTCGAGCGCTGTGATTCCCCTTGGTTTGCATACAATTCTGCCAGCGCTAGCCTCACCTATCTGGTTTGTGAGTATCTATAACTCGAGGCAAATTTGTATCGTTACATTGTTGTGTAATGTTCTGTGCATCTACTGTGGGAAATCAGGGTATTTACCCGACCACATATAGTAGCGCACCTTCATGTTTGTGTATATGTTTCTCCTGCCCACTTCCTAAGTTCCGGAGAAAGACATGGGTTATATAAGAGACCTGATCCATTCGTTAGAGGATGGAAATGATCGTCTTATTCTATACCTGCGTATTTCTCTGTGGGCTGGCGATTGGGTGCCTGATAGGCGGGGGCAGGGGATCTAACTGTTGTCTGTCCAGCATTGGGCTTCTGGAATGAATTCAGATTTATTTAGAGGAAAATGTTTCTCAAGCTCATTTTAGCATCCGCGAAGAGCGTAAATTGGGGTATCCTTGCGCCATTGGTTATATCTCTGGTGTGTTCCTAAGAAGTTTAGGGGAACATGGCTTAAACATCTCAAGACATACTAAGGTACACTTTGAAACTCATCTTATCGAGTACGGAGGGGGGGGGGGGGGGGGGTGCAGAACTACTAAAGCGACTCAGTGCTGTGTGCAGCCCGGGTCACAAGTTCATGTCGACAGTAAGACGCACTCTTTTTTTAATTTCATTGGATATGCTAATTTACATAAACCAATGAAAAATGAGCATGCGGCGTATTTCCGGCCGCATCTAAAACCCTGACTATGTCTGCTATGAATGATGCTTGAACTTGTGTAAAAAGCCTTGAAACTAAACTATCAGTTTTGATCGGAGGACAAGGTTGTATTGAATTGTGGCAAAATATCTACCGAGTCTGTTCAGTTCGAGGTTTTAGGCGGATGGTTGCTTTGAGCGGTGAAAACTGCTCTGGAATCACAGTGTTTCGCCGCTTTGTGTGATTTCGTTTCCTCCCTTGTATTCTGTCTTGAGCTTAGTAGGCGCTGGCGTGCACGCGGTGGCGCAGTGGATTTGGATTAGTCAAAGCTACTATCATCGGGCCCCTATGACCAGATCTGGGCTCCCATCGAGCACCTCTGGGACGTGCTGGGGCAACGTGTAGTCAGCAACCACCCCCCACCTCAAGGCGTCCCCCAGCTGACTCAGTTCCTGCATCAAGAGTGGGAAACGATCCCACAAACATGTTCTCCGAACCCTGGTGAACTCCATGCGTCAACGCTGCATTGAATGCTTGGCTGTAAACGGTGGGTACACTCGCTACTGACTGGACCAGTCTTTTGTGACTTATCAAATGAGGGGTGGGTGAACATTCTAACGTACTGTTGTTGTTACAATTGCTTGATTTACTCAAAACTTAAATGAAATTGTTACTGAATAAATTAGTAAAGTACTGACTCCAAGTAGTGTTACATTATTTGTGTGGTGTTGTCGGTGCGTCTGAGATATAAAACACACACACACACACACACACACACACACACACACACACACACACACACACACACACACACACACACACACACACACACACACTATAACATTTCCCCTTCTTTGACACATGTCCTGATGATTATATTGTATAACAAGCAAATTGATATTCATGAACTTGCTCGATATACTTTCCTTCCCATCATTCCTTGTAGCCCAGAAAGACTCAATCTTGATGCTGGCCTCTGTCCGCAATTCAGAAACGCTAAATATGCTCATACTGTCACATTAGCAAGCTCCGTATGCTCACTAGTAATGAAATACATCTTAGTGTGTACGTACGTTCGAAATTTCTTTCCCATACACATATATAAACGGAGCATAGACAGCAGCAAAAACACAAATCGAATCGCAATACCATTGAGATTGACGACTTAGATGTCCGAAGATGATAGTGACACCCTTATAAAAGGACTAAATAAACAAACCTGCTGGCATTTTCCGTCATTATCCGTGTTTTAATTACAAGTACACTTACTCAACAACACGCACGATTATAGAAAGCACTGATGTCTACACAAACGAAATCTCCGCGCTGAGACAGTCGACAGTCCAATACTTGGCACACAGCATAGGTCACCATTCGGACAGAGACAAACACACATCGGAAGTATCACACCCAGGTTGATAAATAGACATAGTTCTTAATGCTTATCCGCCTCTTTTCTCCAACATCGGAGGCGTGCGAGAGGGAATTTGCGCGATGAAACATGTTCAGCAGTGTCAGATTTGCTGGGTTCTGTATGTTTGAAGCATACATTTGGTGTTGGACGGTAAAGTTCCCTTCAGCCCATGTGTATGTAAACTTTACGTCATGTCACCTCCTTTGCAACATTTCAGAAAAGTCTGAGGTGAACTCCAGACTATGCGGGCCCTAGATTGTGACGATTAAGAGTTTTGTGGTGACGTGCTTTTTCTAGTACTGTAGTACACACAGTGCCACTATCAATGGGGCTGAAGGGGTAAGATTTGTTATGTTTCAGAAAAAAAATCTAAAAGAAACGTGGAAATATCCAGCGAACGTATACACAGCCTGAATGAACCTGGGCATAAATCTACCCAGTGTGATGTCGCTATTTCATTCAGATATTTTCATTCGAATAAATTCAAGCCTTTGTCGATTTATGCTGGGTGGGTTCATGCTGTGAAGATTCACGCTGAGTTTATTTAGTTTTAAAAATAAATGGAAAATCAGAGGAACACATTTGCACTGGGTAGATGTAAGGCTGGGTGGATTTATGCTGAATGCATTTTGGTTAGTAATGTCAAGCTGGGAAGTTGTATGCCCAAATATAGCGAACTTGACCACTACAGCACCAATGACGGTAATCGGAAGGACTCTCGTAAAGTTTTGTTTTGGACTGGGTACATACACTATATTGAGCAACATTTTGCTTGAAATAAATAGTGCCGATAAACAGGCAGATGTGATACCTTGACCCGATCAAAATGTCCTCGTCTTACGACTCGGACATTTTGATTCGGGTCTCGTAATCACATCCGCCTATATATATATATATATATATATATATATATATATATATATATATATATATATATATATATATATATATATATATATATATATATATATATATATATATATATATATATATATATATATATATATAAAGGAGTACTAAAGTAGTACTCCTTGATATATATATATATATATATATATATATATATATATATATATATATATATATATATGTATGTGTGTGTGTGTGTGTGTGTGTGTGTGTGTGTGTGTGTGTGTGTGTGTGTGTGTGTGTGTGTGTGTGTGTGTGGCTGTGTGATTGGCTTAATGCCCAATATGTCAACTTTCACGTTCGATCTCCAGCTGTGCTGTCCGAGAGAATGAGTAAAGCCTGAACCTGGTTTTACCTAGCTCCGCTGCGGGTCCCCTGCTGGTCACACTGCCCTGTCATTAGCCGCGCCCCACCCCTGCGCAGCTTTGTCACGGGGCACTGACCGAGCGATGAGCCTTTTCACATGACACGTGTGGCAGACATCGATTAGAAGGGCGCGAGGCAGCCATGTATTTTGAGAGGTTAGGGCAGCGAGCGGCCAACATCAACTTGTTGACTTAAAAGAAATCCACACTTATGGTAGGATCACGAGTTTACGGCGAAAATCTCATTTAACAGTCTGCAACGTTTTCTCGAGACATTTTGTCCAAGTACAATTGATCTATCAGCTTTAACTTTGTCATGAAAGCGTTTTGGGGTGACTGTTCAAAACTGTATATTTGTGACTTTGTGCATTAAAAGACAAAACTTGGCAACGAAGAAATGCCAGCCGGTTGGGAGGTTGGTCCGGGTGGGGGGATTGGTCGGGTGGTGGGTAAAGTGACTCCCTCTAGATTACATTTTGTGGGCGAGGCCAACATTCCAGAAAAAGTAGTGTTTGTGGAATGTAATGCTTGGCAGTTGCGGCGTGCAGATTGTAGATAAGCGGTGTGGTTTTCCTGGCCTTGATTACACTAATGCTAATGTTTGGTTTGGAGATTTGCTACACATTAGCCGCGAACACAGGTCTGTTCCATACAGCCCTTTTAGGCAAATTCAAGGAACACAGATTCACATGTGCCACTGCGGCTGTGTGGCTTATGTGAATCAATGTCGAATGCTGACAAAAATCGGCCTCAGCTGTTCGTAAAACTGAGTACGGCATGTATTGTGACAGACCAGTTACCTTTTACCTCGGGGAGGGGGGATTCCAACTTTTTGTTGGGGTACATCAACCTGAAACAGGGGGCGGGCGCCCAGAACCCAAACCTTGCTATCCAGAGGACGAAAAATCGAAAAGCGGGGTGCTCAAGTCTGTGTGTGTGTGTGTGTGTGTGTGTGTGTGTGTGTGTGTGTGTGTGTGTGTCAGGGGTGGGGGAGGGGGTGGGGGGGGGGGTGGAGGGGGGAAGGAGGAGGGGGGTGAGGTGGGGTGGTGGTGGGTGGGAGGGGGTCGCAAAAGGCATACGTCAGAACCGCGCATGAGGATCTATGCCTCTTGGAGATGCGCGCATGTGTATGTGAGAGAGAGTGAGAGAATTACGTCATTATTATGTAGAATGTATGCGTGGTGAAGGAGTTGCTTCTTTTATGTCACCGCCACTGTCTGACTTTCTTCAGAAGTGAAGGTTTTTTACTGTTCTGATTTTTGTATGAAAAGAATAAATTTTTACGTAAGAAGTTGAAAGGGTACAAAGCTGGCTAACGAACTCATTCAATGTCTTTCTCCAAATTAGCTATTTCGAAAACTTCGACACAAATTACGGACTCTAATTTGGGTCAACCGACTTTCTATAAACGGTCTTTTATGTCTTCAATGAGACATTCACTTACAATATGCTCGGATGCCACCCTTTGAATAATGTATTTCGCTAAGTTTCAAGCATGTCGCATACAGAAATATCGGATACTCTCGTGTTTACACACACACACACACACACGCACACACACACACACACACACACACACACACACACACACACACACACGCACGCACGCACGCACGCACGCACGCACGCACGCACACACACACACACACACACACACACACACACACACACACACACACACACACACACACACACACGGCGCTTCGCGCCAAATGTACGTTCAGCTGCGAGGTTACCATAACTAGACATGACACATTTTATCGTGATACTTTAGTTGTCAGAGGCTTAGGTCTGCCAGCCTTTGACATCATGGACATGCTATTAAATTCGCCCACCGCGACCGATCTTTAACAGTCTCTTCTATAAACAGAAGGGACTTAAAAAGGACATTGCATTTTAAAGTCTTCTGGGTGGGGGTGGGGGGTACCGGACATCTATAATCCCCACCTCACCCCGAGGATCCGCCCCTGATGTATACATTTCGCAGTATACTAGACACAGCACTGTCGTTTCGGTCAAAGAGTATAGAGGCTACTTAGCGTAGCCTCTATACTCTTTGTTTCCATCGCCGCAGCCTTGTAGACTTTCTTTCAGGTCGTGCCTTACTCTGTCTACAGACGTTAGTCGGATCGTTTCCACCAATAGGCGGGCATACATTCTCAGAAGTCTGTACGGCTGTAGGGGCATCTTACAGTCTATGCGGCCTGTTGCCGATCTAGGAAAAGAGCTGCGTGCGGTTTCTTTTCGACTGCCCTTCGTTACCTCGCCAGAACAACACTTTTATTATGACGATTGCTGTGGTAACAGTTTTATGTCATGTTTTAAGCCTTATGTATGCTGTGATTATTATCTGTTTGTGAAAATGGTGTGATATTATTTTAGTCCTTAATAACTGATATCAAGACACATTCCAATGTTTTTATTGTATTTTTTACGTGAAAGCATATGGCAGTAAACTATCTTATCTTATCTCGCGCCGCTTGATGCGCAGAACCGTATATTAAAGAATTATCACCACTGATACAGTAAGTCTCTTAGTCTCTCGGCTAATGTTAATGTTAATGTTTCTCACCAAACCATTCGACGGCCTCTCCGCCACAGTATTTGAGGATAACAGTTAAAGTACCATTACGCACGCATAAATCTGAAGACGCGTTTCTGCACCGTTTGTGTTTGTTATGTCTTGTCGACACCCCTAATGAACTTTAACAGCAGTTTGGACAGGCAGCAACAGTACATGCGTAATTGCACTTATTTACTCTGTGCAGCCGTTGGCGTTTTAAACTATTTTTAGCTGTTTCTCGGTACTGATAGCACTCTATTTATAGAACGAAATGGAGTCATTGTCAGGTTACTTGATATTAAGACGACGTGTGCTGAACTGGATTCTCCTGTGTCTAAATGAACCATAACTAGACTTGTGTGTAGCGTTTTGTTACAGAAGTGTATCTTTGAACAGTTACGGCGGTAGTGGGCCTTTAAGTTACTCGTATCTCCTACGTGGGAAGTATTTACCTACGGCGAGTGTACAATGTGGGCATGCGATTTGGCTCTGAAAATGAATACTAACGGCCCAACTGCCGCCAGTTGCAGGAAAGTATTTTTAGCCATCAACTGCCAACACTGTCCCTCTGCATTGCTGCGGGATTTTTGCGTGGGGCTACAAATAGCTCAAAACAAAGCCGTCAGGTCTATGACAGACAGAAATTGAAAATTACATGCAGTTCGACCCTGCCTAGCAATACCTGGCGCAGACTTCCCGGTCCACTGGCGGCTACAGACGGCAACATTTGATCCAGTTATCCTATCACTGCAATCCAGAGTGTCAATATTGGAATGTTGTGGGGCGCCTCGTAACACCTTCGACGCAAAGCGCGTAATCTCCATTATGGAGATCTAATGGGGCGGCGACAGCCAGCCTTTGTCCTCCATGTTTATCCGGCCCTGACTCTTTAGTCTTTCTCTCTAGCGATGTCTCCACAAGTCACAGGCCTAAACCCACACACCTTCCTTTTTTTTTTTTTTTTTTTTTTTTTTTTACGACGATCGAGGTTGCCAGTAGATAATTTGTCCATCGTGCCGCACAATAGCGTAGATTCTCATGTCCCCATGCAGTCGCAGGGGCTCATGAGAACCTACACCTCTTGGAGATCAGTGAATGTTCAAGCTGCGTTCACTCGAGGAAAAAGGTAATCTTGGCACAGTGAAAGCAGCGAAGTCCAGACCCACATTATTAACAGCTAGTCTCTAATGGTTGCTAGTCATAAGCAGTCTAACTCTCGTGTTAAGATTATCTTAATCACTCACTACATGGTTATAAAACCTTTAACACGCCCAGTCTCGAAGATGCCCAGATTTTCACGAGCTGATGTACCAGCCGGGACTAATGAGAATATGCGTAACTTGCTGGTCGAGATCGGAATCACGTACTATAGTTGTTCTTCTGCTCACACCAGAAACTTGATCAGTGGCAAGTCCGGGAACCCGAACCGCTTTAACGCTTCCTCGTGTGAAAAAACAATCTCAACAATGCTTGAGTCTATCATAATGATTGAAATGTATAACGAGGGTAATACACTCTGCGTTTTGGAACATGTGACAATCGAGAACATTCAACCGTCGGGACGAATTTTACCAATAGCTGCATGGGCAAAGAAACAAAAGCATCCCGGCGATTGCTCACGCTGATAACAAACTTTCTAAACAGACTGCTAGAAAAGGACTCTTACCGTGATTGCTCGAGGATAGTTCCTGATCTGCTCAGCACCAAAAAAGATCCTTGAGCTATCATGATAAACATTTCTTCCATACATACTGCTCGAAAAAAGTGAGAGAAAGAAATGTCCGCATGTACTTACATGCGTTCTAGCTTGACCATCCTGGCGAAGAGATTGTCTGGGATGGACGTCAGCTCATTCCGGTCAACGCGCCTGCACACACACACACACACACACACACACACACACACACACACACACACACACACACACACACACACACACACACACACACACACACACACACACACACACACACACACACACACACAAAGAAAGGTGATATACATTGTTAAATTTAATTTGTTCAGTTCCATTATTAAACTTCATTTGATAATCTTAACTGGTTGTTAAAAGGTCAATTACAGTTCCAATGGCAGGTTATATAGTACCGTCAACGAACAATACAATACAGTGAACACAAACACTGATTTACTGTCTTCATTAAATACAGCACTTGCACGCAAAGGAACAATCGACCGAACAAAAACAGGAAAAACGCATATTTTTTAATGTGAAGGTACGGTAGAGGGACATGCAGTGGCATGATAATCGGGGAACGGGGGAAGGGGGTGGAATTGGGCAGATTAACTCCTTGCAACTTAATATCATTGGAGGGAAAAAATCATATAGATTTTGATTCTATGTTTGATTATTAAAGGCTTGATGACTATTGACTCGCCACGTACATGTATTTTAAAACTGAAAATTCTTTGAATCTTTTTATGAAAAGGCCACCGATAATAATTTGTCAGAAACGGTGTGAACATAATCCTGCAGTTTCTCCCGGCTCAAGGGTATGATTAGGTCAAATTGTGAGCTGTAAAGATTCAAAGTAAAGATAACAGCTGAAATCTTCCTTTCGTGATCATCTCATACAACCCCCAACAGAAAGCGAGTCAAGTATTTCAGTGGCGGCGATTGTGAAGTTTATAGGTACCAAAGTTTGGTTATGATCGCTTTCCTGGAATTTTGCGTGTAGAAGGCTAGTATTTGGCAGTGTTGTGCTACCAAATATGGTCCAGGAAATCGAACAAAGTTGTCATAGAGTTTACGCACGGTAGCCTAGAGTGTCTGCGCGTTATGTGAGCTCACGTTTTGATTTTCCATGTGTTTGTCTATATGTGTGCACCGAAGCAGGCATGCGGACACCATTCTTCATCAACAAGATATTTTATAAAATTAAATTGTACTTTAAAAAAAACTTAGCTTTTCTGTTCAAGACATTGATGATATTGATTAATTTTACAAAAAGTAATTCAGTTTGTTAAATAAAAATCTGTGGACTGTGTCACTATTATAAAGTAAACCACTCCACTACGGCGTTTATCTGCTGGACCAGGCCACAGTCAAATCCGCCTTCCCCTTCCCACACTCATCGTTTCAACTGGTACAAGTGACACTTAATGTCCCACAACATGTTCATTTCTTCTGCGTATATCGACCGCCCCCAAGCAGGAAGAATAAGCTTACAGACACTGTCTTCTTCAGCGAGTTTGCTGATTTCCTTGAACATTGTGATTGTTGGCGATTTTAACATTCACTATGACTGTGCTTCCAACACCAACACATCCCATGTCGTGGATCTGCTGCAGACTTTCGGTCTGTCTCAGGGTGTGCACCAGCCGACTCACAACAAGGGACACATACTTGACTGGGTTGTGTACAGAGAGGAGGATTCTATTTTTCGGTCCTCCTGTGTGAGCCATGCCTTTTCCTCCGACCATCTTCCTGTCACGTGCCTGCTGGATATTGCAAAGCCTCGTCCGCCTCCAGTTTTCAGGATCGCAAGGAACTTGAAGGGGATCGACCGGGACACCAGTCTTCAGGATCACAAGGAACTTGAAGGGGATCGACTGGGACAAGTTCAGAGCCGATGTCGCCGCTTTTGTCTCTGGCCACCCACACGCCTCGGCTGATAAGCTGAACGCTGGACTGAGGACCCTGCTAGACCAGCACGCCCCGGCTACTCGTTGCAAGTTGACCCAGCGCCTCTCCACACCCTGGTTCCCATCCGTGGCGTCTGAACTGCACGCCTGAAAGCTGGAGAAACGCCAGGCTGAGCGACTTTGGCTTAAGTCAGGACTGACAGTGCATAAACAGATTTTCAGTCAGTTGAAGCACAAAGTCACGCGTCTGACAGAACAAGCAAAAACTGTGTTTTATTGTTGTAAGGTTGCTGCTGCTGGTACATGCAAAGAATTTTTTTGCATTGCCAACAGCCTTATGGGAAAGGTCACGTCTGCTATTCTTCCGAGCACCCATCCACCCCAAGTTCTTCCAAAGCTTTTCTCAGATTACGTTAGTGACAAAGTCGAAAGCATCCGTGACAATATTGATAAATGTGCCGATGCTGGTATGAAAAACTATCCACCTGCAGAGACCTCTTTTTCAGGTCTGTCTCTTACATGCTTTTGTCCTGTAACGGAAAAATGTGTGCATGAAACCATGATTAAGTCAGATGTTCCAGCCTTTAGAGTCCTGGGTCACAGACGTTCAAAATTGGACCACACAGAACAAATTGTAAATCAATAGCGACAAAACTGAGGCCTTAAGATTTTCTTGTTCAACCTCCACTGATCTCCCAGACTCGATCAGGGTTGGTCAGAACCCTTTTCCAAGTCGGCCCGTAATCTTGGTTGTTATCTTTGACTATAGGCTGACCGTGAGACAGCATGTCAACAAGGTTTGCCAATGGTATTTCTTTGAATTGAGAAAGATCAGTTCAATTTGACACCTTCTCACTACCGAAGCAACTAAAACGATTGTTACCTCCCTTGTTCTTTCACGCATTGATTTTTATAATTCTCTTTTGGCTGGTGTTCCTCAGAATCTTCTTGGTAAACTTCAAAGAGTTATGAACTGCTTTGCCCGACTAATTTACAGAGTACCGAAAAATGAGCACATAACACTTGTTGACCTGCACTGGATGTCTGCATCTCAAAGAATTGTGTACAAGGTTATTACCGGTTCCGCTCCCCCGATATTTGTTCGACCTGGTTTATATTTACACGCCTTCAAGATCCCTCGGTTCAGCATCAGACACGCGTATTTTCAGGCTTCCTATGCGAAAGAAGTCTAGCCAGGGCCAGCGTGCTTTTTCTTATTTCGGCCCAGTCACCTAGAACGATCTTCCAGCCCCTGTCAGACATGCCCCAACTCTGTCTGCTTTTAAATCACTGCTTAAGACCTATCTGTTTTCTTATGCATGTAGTTAGATGCATTTTCAGTGCGTTAGCAATCTTTGGCAGTAACTGTTCTTGTAACGGTGTATGTGTATGTGTGAGTGTGAGCTTCTGATGTCACTTCAGTTTTTGTAAATTTATGGTAAGGTTTTCTTTCTTGTACTTTTTGTTCTGTGATTTTTGATCTTGTAAAGTGCTTCGAGCGCCATTCATTTGGACGTTAAGCGCTATATAAATCTACATTATTATTATTATTATTATTATTATTATTATTATTATTATTATTATTATTATTATTATATCATCTTCCTTTATAATGTGCTTCAGCGTCCGAAATAATCCACCAAGTCAGCAACACTCATTTTGATGACACTGGCAGTTTATGCACTGATGCTAACTTCCATCATAAGAAAAACGTCTTCATTTCACACGTATGCTGAAGCCCAAACATGAATACCGGTAAGTGTCCCACTTCCACCACACCCATCAAAACACCCTCCACAACATCTAAACAATTTGTAACGTTTAAGCTTTGTCCTGTGAATGTGCAAAACGTAGCGTATCACTTACGGCATAGGATTGGAAGAGTGCGTTTTACCGAGCAACATTTAACCTAGAGAAGGTGTGCTGAAGCTCAAACGTGTACATACGCACCCCCACCACCCCCCCCCCCCACTTCCCTACCACCACCACCCCCTCACCCAACTTATTGATTTGTAATTTTTATTTTCTTTGCCATGCTTTTGTGGAAATCCTGTCCATGAACAGAATGTCAAAGAGCATTATAAATCAGCATTGTGACACCACAAGACTGTTTGCATGACAATCACTACCTGCGAATGACAAAGAATCAGGAGACATGACATTACCATCCCTCAATATGCCACATTACAGCTACCTTCTGTCATCGCCCTCATTCACCATTGTGTGAGATGGATCCGTTGTGGGGTTACTGGGGTGGTCATGGTATAGATTAGAATCTGAGAAAGTGCCAGGTTACACTGTCTCTGTCTACTTCGTGGCGGAAATCTACCCTGCAAAAATCTGCGCAGCGCGAATCAACCAAGGTGCGAATCTACCCAAATGTATGCTGCCGCATTTTCGCTCATTTTGGGACGTAAACCTATTTAATTTGAATCTGCACAATGTAAATTTACCCTGCAAGAAATTCACACAGACTTAGACCCATGTTACGTTTCTGGTTGTGTTATTCTTGTTAGGGCGTGTGTGTGTGTTAATCATAGAAAAGATCCGGTGTTCAGTCGAGTTATTTTAGATAAGAGTCACGTACCTTTTTGGTGTGATTATTATTATTATTATTATTATTATTATTTTGCATGGAGAATTGCGATCGATTTTTGTTGTGTAGCTAGAATGTTGCATATTTCGCTACATTGTTGCTAAAGTCTGACCTAGTTTAACCTAGAAGATTCAGGAAGGGTCGCGACTGTTCTCGTGACCTCAAATATGACGTCAAAGTTTTGTAGTACACACGCTGGCAACATTTCGCAACATCTACGGAAACACCTAGATGTTAGTGGAAGATTGTAGACAGATCTAGAGTGTTCTTTTTAATGAATATTAATGAGTTTTGGTTACGTTTTCTTTTCTGATTGGTTGAGTTGTGTAATTTGCTGGATTGTTCTGGAAATCTGTAATAGTATAAATCAGCGTGTTAGGAAATATGTTGATGCATTTTATGGGAGTCACAGTGTATCAAAACTGCGGATGCATTGTGCGAGACAGTGTATCAACGTGTGGATGCATTTGTGGACGCATTGTGCTAAGAGTGCATCGTGAGAATAAAGTACTGTTGCAACTGTTACTCCAGTGTGGTCTACAACATTGTGTCACGTGTGCTGAGTGAAGTTTCTTTACAAGAACCCTACGAGAGTCTGTCTGGCCTGATTGCATCATACTACGACAACGACTACCATGTAACAATCCACATATCTAAAAATACTGGTTTAACGGCAGTACAAATCAATATTGGGTAGATTGACGCCTAAATATAGCGAAGATGATCTCTTCAACGGCATTACCCTTGAACTGTCGTCACCAGCCCATCTCCCTCGGTTGACGCATGGGCCTGTAGATGCCTCACATGACTAGGGTGTTGCTGTTGGATGCGTGTCAGTTAAAGATTGCTACGATTTGTTTTATACGTTATTAGTTTGCTACAATTTGCTTGTCTGATTATCACTGCTACAATGCATAATAACTTGAGTTTTGTCTACCGTATTGAAACTACGGTAGACTTTGAGATGGGGCTGGTCGGAGCCCCTTCAGTAGCATGCAAATGAAATAACAGGCGGGCGGGCCTTATAGTCCGGCAATGAAGTAACAAGATAAAAATGACCTCACATCTAGCTACTCTAACCTTGCTGATGAACGTAGTTTTGGCGCGAAGCGCCGCGTGTGTGTGTGTGTGTGTGTGTGTGTGTTTGTGTGTGTGTGTGTGTGTGTGTGTGTGTGTGTGTGTGTGTGTGTGTGTGTGTGTGTGTGTGTGTGTGTGTGTGTGACAGCGACTAGAGCGCGCGTTTGAGGACGGACAATCTTGAAATTGTATGATATTGTCCATAAGAATAATCTCGAGATTTCTTTTTTTTTTTTTTTTTTTTGGGGGGGGGGGGGGCGGGTGGGTCGGGGGGGGGGGGGGGGGGGGGCTTTTTTTTTTTCCTTTTTTTTTTTTTTTTTTTTGGGAAAGGGGGGGGGGGGGGGTTGTTTTGGGGTTGTTGTTTTTTTTTAATTTATTAAGATGCTCATTGGCGAAGAAAATGGCCGTTTCACAAAAACCGGTTGATCCACACTGGAGTCCGTCTTATTTTTACTAGATATTTTGAATATAGCTAGATAAAAGGAGATGTTGAATGCGTTCGTTAACCAGCATTGTACCTCTAGAACTTTCTGAGTAATAATTTTTAAAAATATATATTAAAAAAAAATATTTTCACGTTTCTGGGATTAATTTCACAAATTGTTTGGGATTAATCTTAAAACAATTGAATCTCTTTTACGAAAAAAACAATCTTCTCATTAATAGTCGCATGAATTTTTCATATATGGTATTTATATAAGCATACAGTTTGTCTCGGCTGTCGGGTACGATTAGGTCAATTGCCCTGCATGCCCTAGGTGCGAAAATCAGACAATTTTCTGCACCACTTTTTCGGAGTCATTTGTAAAATAGCTAACATAACTTTAAAATGAAAAGAAAAGGGGAGACTGCCAGTGCTAATATTTTAGGAAGGTTACAAAGTAAAGTAGATAATAGCACTGTCAGGGGAGAGAAGTGTGCATGATCGACCGACCAGTGATCATAGATCTTCTGTGGCCAAAGCACACCAAAAAAAAAAAAAAGGGATAGGAAAGAGAGGGGGCGCTAAAAAAAAGTGGCTGAAAGCAATGCATATGGAAGCCCCTCCGAAGGGGGGCGTATCACATATGCCACTCAGTGCATGGAAATTTAAATCTAGGTCCCCCCTAGGGGGGTCCAGATATTTAGCCAGTGTGGACAGCTGTTTCGGTCTTGGCGACCTCTTCAGCACACCATCGGCGATACTGGAGGCGGCAGGAGTTTGTTTTTTTTAGCGCCCCCTCTCTTTCCTATCTCTTTTTTTTGTGTGTGTGTGTGTGTGTGCTTTGGCCACAGTAGATCTATGATCACTGGTCGATCATGCACACTTCTCTCCCCTGACAGTGCTATTATCTACTTTACTTTGTAACCTTCCTAACATAACTTTAATTTTTCTTTTACGAAAAAAAAAAAACTATCTTGTCATGAATACCCGCATGATTTTTCATAAACAGTGTTGCATAAGCTGCTGTTTGTCCCGGCTCTGGGGTAGGATTAGGCAAATTGTGACCTGTAAGCCCTAGGTGTGAAAAGCAGCGAGAAAATTGCAAAGTTTGATCCTCTAATACGTCAAATGTTAGTACTGCGATAAGTGACGTATAACATCGAGTCGTCACTATGAACACGGCGTCCTGGGACTAATGATGCCATGACGTGAAGTTTGAGGTAACGTCATTTCGCTGCTCGTGATTTTATTCTTCTTCAGAAAGACCACAGAGTTTACGAATGGCGGGAATCGCCGTGTGTCGGTCTTTATTTCTGTGTGCCAATGTGTGTAGAGTAGAAGGAGATGGATTCCTGTTGCTAAACGAGCCCACAGAGCGACTTAATGGCGGGAAGCGCTGTGTGTCGGTCTTTATTTGTGTGCGCCGACGTGTGTGTTGATCTAAGGTTGGCTTAGAGAGGAGGGAAATGGATCAGCATAATACGCCTAAAAATATGAACAACTCTGAATGTTCCTAAAAGATAAACGCATGTGAGCTCCAAATAATACGGTAGACTTTGGGAAGAAATCCTCATCTTGTTATAGTGGAATGTGGTTTCTGAGACTTAGATTTTCAGTACTTCATTTACATTCGTCGGAAAACAGTTACCAAAATGTGGACCTTTGAGCGGTACTGGAAGATACTTCTACTACGCGTATACTTCTTGGTGCAAAAAAATCTGACTTCTTTATTTGTATTTTTAAAATCTTGTCAACATATTGCGTGGACATATAGAGCTCTTGCTGATAGATAACGGGCCTCTTCCTTCAATCACAACAAACAAATCTCAACGGGATTTAGCCTGTTGCAACCATGTGCGCCAGGGTACCCTTGATAGACACTTGTTTTTAAATCTGCACTTAATGCAAGTGATTTTTTTCCAGCTTGACGCGTATGCTAATTAAAGAGTGGGAGCGTGGAACAGTGAGGGCGCCAGGAGACAGGATCGGTGTGACAAACAACATTGAGGGACACTATGCACTCAGTGCAAATAGTCTAGCAGCTTTTCGCAATTTCTGCAGAGGTAAGTAGTTCGTCAAAAGAGTAACAATGGTTTGCAGGTACGAAACGAAAGTACTAATGCCATATAGTTTATGCATGGCAACAATATTTGTCCTTAGGATGGAGACATTTTTGTAGAAGTGTTTTTCGAAAGCTATTTTTCGATGTGAGGGAACCAGTCCTTGTACACCGCCCGGATAAGGTGCAAGACATTTTTTGTGCATAACATTGAAAATTTCAAGCATACAAGTTACAAGTTTATTCCAGTGAGTAAATTAAAATCATCAGCAAGTAAACATGCATACATATATACGATAAAATAAGTTTAAAAGTATTATTTTTAATGCGGTAAGCATGGTCGCATCGCTAGTTTCAAAATGGCGGTCAGCGAGAAGCCTTCTAAAGAAGTCAATCAGACGCGCACGGTTGATGAAGCTTTACTTTGCTCCTGAATTGAAACAGAGATTATTTTCGATTTGAACATCTTATCAACGTCAAATACGTTATTTTTCCTGGTCTTGAAAACAGCCTTTTCCATAGAACTCGGTCTTTTGTGGGAGGAAAGCATATCGAAAGTAAACTCCCTTTGTGCATGTTGTGCAATGTGTCTGCGGACCATCTTCAACATTCTTTGGCCGGATACAACATGCATGTTGTTCGTCTGTTTTTCAGCCTAACGGCTCTAAGTGCAGGTCTGCTCTTTTTTTTAATATTTTATTAGTGGAGATGGGATTTTTAACTGTCAAGCACACTCGTATCCGACTGGTCTTAAGCACAAGCCAGGCAGAGTGAAATCCATCTCCGAACCGTTTCCATCAAAATCACCATGTTCAGCTAAACACCTAAATATAAAATTTTAGTTTTTGCAACCAATTCAACCAATCCGCACTCAAGTACTCACAAGGACTCTTATGATTAAGCTTTATCAGGACTGCATGAGACACAATACAGATAGTAGCCCTCTCTATTATATTACATGTTTTATTTATTATTGATTCATGTATGTATTCACTTACATATTTATTTATTATTTATCCTTTTAATTATGGATGGAAGGAATTCCTTGATGCACATGATCACTATAGTGGTATGGTAGTGGTCACCAAGGAGAGGAAATTTGTTTTCAATATGCATACATCTGTGCATGTTCATAATCTATCCTTTACTTAACATGCACATTTATAGGTCCCAGGTATCCCCAACTTATTTTATTAATTTATTATTTGTTTGTTTGTTTGTTTGTTTGTGATGTATGCTTGCACATACACATCAGCATAAAATGATTGATTGTACATTGTTTAACGTCCCGACAGCAACAAGACTTTTTCAGGACGTGCCTGCACTGCTTGTGAAAAAACCCAAACTAAACAGAATATTGAATTATGTCGCCAGCTGGTCTAATACACTAAATAAACCTAACTAGACCCTTTAGCAACACACATCCAATATCAAGAGCTACAAGCAGTGCAGACAGTAGGAAGAGTTTAAAAAAGGTAAATACAGGTGAATGTACCAAGGGTAGACAGAAACACACGCCCCTGAATAGAGGGGAAACCCCACCCTGTGGGGCTGACCAGGGTCACCCTGGGAACTAAAAAGTAGTTAACCCCACCCAAGTCCCCCAGGGTAGACCTGGGTGGGGGACATCAGCATACAAGATGAGAACATACATATACACATATATGATGTGAACATAACATGTACACATATATGGTAATAGGTGCATACCACCCGCTCCCCACCCCACATACAAAACCACAGAACACCCATTAAAGGACATTCACATATGTGCATGTTCATAATATATCCTTTACTTGGTATTCATATGTCCTAGTTATTTAAATTTATTATTTATTTTTATTTGTTTGAAAAGTAGGTTTTGTACATATGCTGATGTTCACATACACATATATGGTATACTGCCCACTCCCAACCCCACTCCACAACCAGAGAACACCCACCAAACGACACTTACATCTGTGCATGTTCATAATCTATCCTTTACTGAGCATTCATATGTCCCAGGTATCTTGACTTACTTTATCTTTTTTATTTAACCGCCATGAGATGGCATTGGTCGCCTGCTCGACATTAAACCCAAATAACTATATATTTAATTTATTTATTTATTTTGTTTGCTTGTAATGAAGGTTTTGTACATACACATCAGCAAACAAGAAAATATACACATATATAGATGGTAATAGGTGCCATACTGCCTGCTCCCAACCCTTACCTAAATACACACATAAAACCGCAGAACACCCACCAAAGGAAGGACATGCACATCTGTGTATGTTCATCATTTTTAATCTATCCTTTACCTAGCATGCATATGTCCCAGGTACCTTAGACTTACTTTATCTTATTTATTTAAATTATTTATTTATTTTGTTTGTTTGTAATGTAGGTTTTGTACATACACATTATCATACAGCTCAAGAACATACACCATGGTGCCCCTGTGCATGTGGCCACCAGTACTATTCTGTCAGATCTGTCACACCCAGCCAATCATCTCTTCGATCTGCCCTCTGGCCGGCGGTTTCGTGCTTTTAAAGCCAGAACCTCTCGATTCAGATGCATTTTTTTTCCAGAAGCTGTCCTCACTACATCACCATGCACGGAACAACGTGATTCCATGATTTGTGACATATGACTGATTTGTGTTTAATATTGTGTTTATCTATCTTTTAGTGCTGTATATAGGATGATCGCCAACTAAGTGTATGACATGATGAATGCCCTACAAGTGAGGACATATTTTACTGTCGCCATGCCACACAAAAATCCTTGTAACGTTTTACTTGGTGAATAAATGTCTTATGTCTTATACACGTACATGGTAATAGGTGCAGTATCGCTCGCTCCCAACCCCAATCCAGTTACACACACAAAACCGCAGAACATCCACCAATGTATATCTATGCATGATCATAATCTATACTTTACTTAGCATTCTTATGTCCCAGGTATCTTTGACTTACTTTATCTTATTTATTTAATTGCCGTGAGATGGCCGTAATCTACCGCGCGGCGTTAAACCCAAATAACTATTTATTAAAATTATTAATTTATGTTTGTTTGTAATGTAGGTTTTGTACATACACGGTAATAGGTGCCATACCGCCCCACTTTCAACCCCAGCCCACATACAAAACCACAGAACACCCACAAAAGACATGCACAATTGTATACTGATGGGCATTAGTGGACTGTAAAATCTATATATAGAGACTTCAGGTTAAGCAAGTGGCTTGTATTGACTGCCTGTACTTTAGCTGCCCACCTACAAATTTCATGTGTACAGTTAACCACACTGCACATGCAGCCATCAGTTCAGTGAAAAGTACTGTTGGCCTCATGCACAGGGGCACCAAAACTTAGAGATAAGGCCACACCTGATAACAATAACAGTACTAATAATAATATGCATACTCAGCCACTAGTTCTGTAAACAGCACCTTTGTAAACAGTACCAGTGGCCAAATGCACACATACATCATGGATGTTGCTACCACTGATCACTTCAAACAATAGGCTGCCCAGTTCACATTTTGATACCGTGAACTAGCCTGCACATGCAGTCATCAGTTCTGCAAATAGTACTGGTGGCCACATGCACAGCGGCACCAAACTTAAAGGTGAGGCCAAAACTGCCACCTCAAACAAAACCAAACGCTACCTACACACACATATCAATGATACAGTCAACCTCTGTGTGCGTTAGGGGGAACACGCTTAAAGTATGGGACTGTAAATCTTACAGCGAAATGTCAAAACCAGCAACAAGTACATGTATTTTGTAAACCACTCAAAACATGACAACTCATCGAGTCTAATGGTGTTATGAGTGGGTGATGGAAACACTGAAAGAAATAGTACGTGTACATTATAAAGTATGTGCCTCCTCCCCCCCCCCCCCCTCCCATAACTAGCTGTTTGTCATAAAACATAGATATCTCATTCATTTGATCACTTGACTGATTTATTAAATCATCTCTGTGTCACCTTTCTCCGTTTTCTTTCTCGTTTTAATCCCAATATATATGTCAGTGCTAATGTCAGCTGCTAAGAATCCTTGCAGCGAACTGCAAATGTCTATATGCAGACAAACTGCAAATAACACAGCAGCAAAATAAGTTCCTCTTTTGTGGAGTAGGCTACTGCTAGCAAGATAGGATTCAATTTTAAACAAAGCATTGCATGAACTTCCAAGCGTGTTCACATTGTGCTGTGTATTTTTTTTTTCAGTGTGAAGTGTACTGTACCATCAGTGATCACTGAGACTGCATAATTGGCACTGGCAGTGATCGCACATCACAACATAGCTTGTCAGTGCAACTGATTAAAATAAATGTTACTGCTGCATAAAATAATTAATCAAGTTCCGAAACTTTGCTCAGCCATGACAGTTAAAACCAAGTGGTGTGGCACTCTTTTTCTTTTACAGAATGCAGCATAGGTTTTGAAGATAGCGCTTGTGTTGTGGGTTGCGTTTTGTTTTGGTGCTGTGCCCGTTGTCGAAATGAAACGGGCAAAGCGATGGTAAAGTGAATGGAAATAAACGTGACAAACCTTTATCAAGCCGTAAAAATGCACACAGCAACGTTACACGTTTGCTTTTTTTTTTTTTTTTTTTTAAACAAACAAGCTTATGTAGAACAAATAAAAAAGAACCCGTCGGCACACCGAAATTCACGTCCGCGGAGGTCGTGGCATCACGTGATGTTTTGATGACGTGATTTTGGGATACCTTATTGTTGAGAAACGATATTAATTTTGAGTTGAAGGCAAGCGTTTTCGTAATTGTTTCTTCTCTTAATATATCTAAGTGTGAAAATATTACTTTAAAAACATGAAATCCTTTTAAGTGACATATAGTGCATACTACCACTGAATACAGGAACAATGAGACCCGTGTAAACTACTGATCCCCTGTAAACATGGCCGCGACGGTCCTGGTTTCGTCTGCAGCCATACTGGAAACAAAATGTGCTACAGAAAAATGTCTCCATCCTCCGGCGGTTTAAAACGAGTGCGCACTGCTTTTATTCATACTAGACTTCATTTTGATATACCCAAACCTTTGTTACTCTCTAGAAAATCACTATCTCGTAAACGGCTGATCGTCTATGAAGGGCAGCTGCTAGACTAAAAGGGATGTGTGTTCTCTGCCTGCAAGACCGTGGCATTGACTGTTATGCGCCCCTGCAGATGAAGTCCTTCGATGCAGATCTCTGCCGGTACTAGTATATTCTAACACCACACTGCAACGAATTTGTGTCTGGACCGGGCTGAATGAACAATGGGCCAGATATAATGGGCGTGTGCCGAAAAGTGCTGCAGCATCCTTTGGTGCAGCAGTTGTTGTCTTGTAAGCCCAGCAATTTCAAACCCATGCGGACGCTTTAGGAAATGATTTATATAAGTTCCCTTGGGTCACAACCATTCATTGCCCAGGCTTTCATAATACTCGTTATTGCCGTTTAAACAACATAGGTATAGACTTGTATTTTTGCGTTTTGAAATAAAAAAAGTGTCCGCATCCTCAAAACCTTGCACATGTTTGAAGACTGACAAACAGCCACGGATGATTTTTTGCACCGAACAGCCAAATTGAGATGACCTGTTTTGGTCAGTAGCACTGAGAATACAAATTTTAAAAAAAACAACAACATATAGGGGCTGTGAGAATATTTTCTTTAGAATTGTAATCATTCTGAAAATACTATGCGAATCCATAATTGAAAATACTATGCACATCCTATGCCTTTTTTTACTTTTCGGACAGCCTGGTCTAAATGACTGTGGTAGGCATACCTAATTTCGTGGACAGGTTCACAATATCTTGAAACTGTTCTTCGATGACACATTCCAACATACTTTGTTAATTTATATCACTTTTTCATGAAATAATTGTATAATCAATTTGTGGATACACGCTCGCGCTAGCTTTTTCATAAACAGTGTAACCTGAACAGTGTGCCAATTTCGCAAACCTAATCCAAATGGGACGCGCAAAATAACGAGATGAAAATCCACACTTCATTTGCAAAAATATATGACGTTATGCTGTGACCTAATAATAATTAAAAAAAATAATGGAAACATCGAAAACAATAGTACGTGGCGTCACGTAAAGAAAAACCGTGAAAGGGAAATCTGTCTCGGTGTGTTTGACAAAGGGTAACCTTCGTTTAAAGTAACACAATGGCACCCTGAAGTGTCCAATCTGTGAGTACCTCCGCAGATGTTGAGTGTGCCTGTATCGGCCTGTACTGTGAGGTAAGTGTAAACTAACTTCCTTCATATTTTTTGGAACATATTCATACATATGCGAGGAGGGCTGTTAGGCGACGCTGGGAGGTTCTACAGAGTTATATTAAGTACTACTACATTACTGAGCTAGCAAAAGCAATTCTTTTTTAGACCTTCACCACATTGTTTGGGTCGTCGCGACTTTTCTTTCGACGTCATTCTTTGCAATTTTCTTCCTTTATTGTTCCAAAATGCGACAGTCTATCATCACGCCGCCGTGGGTACTTTCAAGGGCGTACTTCGTACTTATTAATCCGCTAGCACTGTGCCCCTTATAGAACTCACTGACGCTTTGGCAAATCTGCAGGCTTTCTCAATAGGAGATATTTCAACATCAGAATCAGGTTCAAAGACAACAGGTAGAGATTATTGACAGCGAGGACAGCTCGCATATAAAAGGGTCTGTGTGGGTTATGACTTGTTTGTTAAATCTCAAGACCGATGTAGCGTTATGTTTCATAACTGCACAACTTTTTAGTCTGAAACATCGTACTTGTGGGCGAAGTCTTTGCATTTTCTTTCCGAAAAAAACTTAAGTTGAGACGTATTTATTTATTTATTTATTTATTTGTTTATTTATTTATTTTTCCCTTTTCACTGGCCACCTTCTCTTTGTTTTACACTTTTTAATCAGCTTGCGTAGCTCAGTCTAAAATTTTACAATAAATTTCAAGGGCTCCCTGTAAAATAAAGATTGTAAAATAGTTAGCGGAGTTAGCGGAGAGAAAAGTGTGGTAGGCGAGGTTTTAGCTCGAGAGGACCGATCGCCCGCTCGGTTGGTATCTCTCTTCACCTCCCATGCTGTCTTCATAAGTACTGAACTGAAAAATCATCTCTGTCTGAGGAACACAGCTGCATATTTCTAGATGCAATAACTGTGAATTGAAATGAACCCTCATGAGAATTACTCATGTACCTCGTTCATTTCAGAAAGCTTTGCCGCGCAGATTCAACAGCAATGATTCTCTCACTATTGCGAGCTCAGCTGTAAATTCTGGCACAAATATAACAAACGGGGTGCCCCCTCTATACCTGCTTATGAGAATCTATGCTGTTTAAATGTGGAAGGTGGTGTCACGATCTGACCGACAGACAATCATTAGTTTCATTAAACTCGACGGGCTGGCTTCATCGAGACGGCTGGTGTTATTTTAGCTGTCAAATGTGGCGGGGACGTGTGTTGGGGAAGAGGGGGGGGGGGGAGGGGGGGAGGGGGGGGAGGGGGGTTGCGTTTTCCAACTCATCCAGCTTCAGTACTTTGTCGCTAGACTGATATGACGTACGAATGAAACCAAGGATCCTTGGTAGGCCTGAGGGAGGTAAAAATAACCATTGTAACCCGGAAGTAGAAGTCCTTTGAATTACAATAGTTAATATGACCTTCTTCCGACCCACCAAGGTTCCGCGAGGCAAACCCCTGATATCAGTAACGTCTCTTTTAATTTCTCCGCCACATTCATAGAAGTAGTCAAGCTGATAACAGCGCGAAAGGCTTCTCCTGGCGACAGTTGACCTCAGTTCATTTAAAGCGGGGGATTCTTTGGATCAAGCATGCTACTGCGAACACTATGTGTGGGTCTTTTGTATCTCAGAAATCTGCAGAGCCAATACACTGCCTTCTTTAGAGTTACAATTTATGAGATTACGAGTTGCTCGTAACTGGAAAACGACTTTATGCTGTTGATCTTGTCTATGTCTCCGAACCGTAGCAAGTTGCTTAGCAATTAAGCCCATCCTTTCGTGTATGTGTACAAGCTTTAAACAAATTTTACGACACGATTTATTCACACCTTGCCGTTTAGTTAGCATTTTGATTTCGACCCAGCACTGCCTGACGGATCGTCTGCTTCAGTTCAATGGCGAGGCCTCTTAGTGTGCTGTTCTCAAATAAAATGGGCAAATGCCTATATTTCTTACACAATATGTAAAAACATTCTTGGACGAATTTAACGCGTTTGAACTCTGATATTTTCATTAATTTTTCAAATCGAGTCGATATTCGGCCGACACGACATGTACATAGTGTACAGGAAACGCCATGAACTTGTTGTCATGCCGCCCACGTCAAACATAAACTTGTCACACCCGTCAGTGCTCAGCGCTTTGACGTCTCACAGTTTCTGAGTGGATTTCCAGTTATAGCTAAGATATATTCTGGGAGACCACATACCAGGGAACAAGTTGACAGGCAACACTATATATATATATATATATATATATATATATATATATATATATATATATATATATATATATATATATATATATATATATATATATATATATATATATATATATATATATAAAGGGTGTGTTGCAGACAACGTTATCCTCTCGTCTGTGTCAATTTAGACGCCGAGTCATTTCTGGTCAATACAGGGGGATAAGTAGAAATTTGCAAGAAACAATACGCATTCTTGCATTCATTTACGGCGAGGTCGTCGGCAAGCATGCATCAACATTATCATTTAAACATATTCGACGTCGAAATAAATGGGAATAATTCCAGTTATGTAAGTTTATACCACTTCTGAGTCCAAACCTGTCCAAAAGCGATCTGCTCCATGGCGGGCTCTGATTGCTAAAACTCGCCGATACAAAGGGTTATGAATGTCGTCTTGCCTAAACTAAGGCCGCTTGTGTACCCTTATTTTAGTCACAATCTATGTACGTTGTCACATGCACCACCACTGCCTTGTGAGCGTAACGGAAGGAACGCTTCTGCGTACAAGGGAGGCTGCTTTAATTTAATAATCATTTCTATAAGTTTGTTTGTTTGGGTTTGTTTTTCAGCTGCATTGCAAGCACACGTAAAACACATCTGCATGTAGAACTGTTGCTGGAGAGAGACAATGACAATGATTCTTTACTTGAGAGAGAGAGAGAGAGAGAGAGAGAGAGAGAGAGAGAGAGAGAGAGAGAGAGAGAGAGAGAGAGAGAGAGAGATGTGGCACCTCTGTTGTAGATAATAAGGATAGGACGATCTCTGCCAGCAAGACGCGTAGCTATTTTGATTTTGATAGCTCCTGCAGGTGCTAAGAATCTATTCATCTTTTTGACGTAATACACTGAGCAATGTGCGGATTCACATTCACAAATGTGTCCTCTGGTGACTACATAACAGCCGTTCAGGTTACCGCCCGAGGTACGACCCGGCGTCCGATCACATGATAGTAAGCGCAAGCTATTTCATTAGCATGGCACGGCCCTTGAACTATCACGGTCGATCCATTTCGTCTCGAAAGTTTTCAAAACTGAAACTGTACCGAACATGTGAATAACGCTCTCCACCTGTCGGTCCGTGCAGATCAGCGTAACATCCACAAATATTGAAATACTAACCTGCACCTCAGTATTCTAGCTAATGCCCATCCCCCTCTCTAAACCGAATGACCTCCTCCGTCAGTCTAGGCAGGTAACTTGAATTGCGTCAGTAAATCTCTGCTAGCATAAGACACAGATTCTCATGAGCCTCTGCATCAGCAGGAGCCCATGAGAATCGATGTCTCTAGAATACAGATGGATGATGCTTAGCGAGGTCTTGTGAAGTGCAGATGGATCGGGTTTGGAAACATTGGCAATGCGTAACGTGATGCTCTGGCCGGCTGACGGGAGCGCGCGCATTTATTTATGTAGGTTAGAGGCGCGTGCACCCGGGTCAAACCGCTACACCCTGCCCAAGCCCGGGCACCTACAAGACACTAAGAAGGCCTACGTACGCACTGTTGGCGGCAACCAACTATCGTACCTCAGTCCAAGATACTATTCAGTGGCTACGCCGATTATCTGCCTCTAGTAAGATATCGCGTCTTTCCGCCATTGACCTACCAGCACAGCGCACGTTCTTTGCTGCACTAATCTTCATGGCAAGTCACATCGCATCTCAGTCAGATCATCCAAACAGAGCTGGAGATATTTGGAAATCTTTCTATCCCACATCTCTGATAGAGCTTAAAGGTCTGCTCTTCTAATGATCTCAAGCGCTGAAAGT
This sequence comes from Semisulcospira habei, assembly GCA_036245525.1. Lineage (NCBI taxonomy): Eukaryota > Metazoa > Mollusca > Gastropoda > Semisulcospiridae > Semisulcospira > Semisulcospira habei. The sequence continues at coordinate 192,582,470 of BTPG01000002.1, read as the reverse complement.
TAAAACTCCTTTTTTGTAGGGGGTTTACACAATCAAATCTGCAAGTTTCACACTCCCCAGAATCATCCCCCCCCCTCCCCACAACCACTACACACACACACACAGACACACACACGCACACACACACGCAGGTCTGCATTTCTAATGATCTCAAGCGCTGAAAGGCAAAACTCCTTTTTTCGTAGGGGGTTTATACATATACAATCAAATCTTCGAGTTTCACACAACCCCAGCAACCCCCCCCCCCCTCCATCTTCCCACAACCACCACACACACACACACACACACACACACACACACACACACACACACACACACACACACACACAGACACACACAAACACACACCAAAAAAAACACACACAAAAACAGTGCTCATGCTTCATTTTACTGCCAATTTCCCAGGTGAACAGATCGCTGTGCATTACAGAGCAACTAAAATCTGCAACTAAAGTTTAAAAAAAAAAAGTGTGCTTGTTCGAGAGCACTGCAAAACATACGATAGCGATCCTTTCTCTGGGCGGCTGCCAGTGAATTGAAGCATGAGCACGGGTGTGCCTGGTTTTACTGCAGAATTGTTTGTATCAGTGCTTTGCAAAACGGAACAAAAAAATGTTTTGCTCTAACCTTTTTGATGTCATTAGATTTCCTTGGTGGCCAGAGCTGCTCTTTCTATGGCTAATTTTACAAATGATAACGCCTCCGTTAAGTAGAACTTCGAATAAGTCGAAAGTGTTTCTAAACAGGGAAAAGTCGAAATCAAATCGTTCTGATGTTTTTGAACACACAGCGACATATTCTGATCAATATTAGTTGTATTACAAGTTAGGCTTTGCCAGTGGTTCTTGTCGCCGCGAGGGTCCAGTCAGGGCAGTCAATGTCGAAGGTAAGAGTCGAGGGCTTTAGCCCGAGACTCTTACCTCCGACTATACCCCTCCGCCCCCTCTAGATTGTATAATAAGTAATGAGGGTTAGAATTAGGTTGAAACACACGTATTATGTATGCAGGTGTAGAGGTGGGTGTGAATGTATAAGTGCCGCTCAGTTCAGTTCATAAAAGATGTTTATGTCTGAGATGTGTAAAGAGTTATGTGTAAAGATTTTGTAGTGTTTACTTTTGTCCATTTGGAATTTGTAGCTGTGTAAGTGCAGGGAGAAAATGTTCATAATTATGTTATAAGGTTTTCATGTCTTGTTTGTACTATTTGTTATAAGTGTACCACAACCGAATTTCTCTTTTCGAGATAATAAAGTACTCTTATTCTTATTCTTCTTATTCTTATTCTCTCCCCCCCCCCCCCCCACCCCTCCTCTCCGATCGGACCCGAGAGGCGACAAGAACCACTGGCAAAGCCTAACTCGTAATAAAACGATTTTGTCTTCAACTGTAAAAAGTATAAGTGTGAAGTATACCATTGACAGGACCCCAAGCTTTACGCGTGACGTATAGATTCCCAGGGACGCAAATTTTAATACTTTTGATTATCAGTCAACAATCTCGCGCGAATCTGTAATTTCTCTCCAGGGTATTTTTCAATGTAACACATTTTCAGTAATTTTTTGGGTATAAAATTGGTAATATTGGCCGAACACAGCGAGTGCATATAATTATTGTGTTGAGTAACCCCTTCAATATTTATTTATTTAGCTTTTTGTTTCTTCGCCGTTTCGATTACAGTCAGCACGTACAGCCTAGGGCCTTCGCTTCAGTTGAATTTTCCTGTCGTTGATATTCAGTTATGTTTCATATAAAACTGGTACCAACGGTATTACAGAACACCTACGTATAGTTCTTTTTGTTGTGTAGCCCCCTAAATTCTTTATTTATTGGCATCTTTTTGTTTAGTTGTTTGGCTGAATGAAGATTAAAGTATGTTTGTACTGTTTGTATTGGCCAAAACCGTATATTTGGGAGAACGCTTTGCTCCTCGAGTAATGTTGGCTGGGAATTTAATTTACATGAGTAGTCATCGTAACATGCAATACGTGAGTCTACTTATCACATGTTACCCAATTGGTAACGTGTGATAAGATTAAGAGGACTCCCGTTGCCTTGAGAACGGGCGATCAGAAAAGAGAGAGAGACATTAAACAGTATGTGTGCCTTTGGATGACTTTCAAGCAAACTGTTCGCTACAATAGAGGATCAATAGATGCCAAATCTGCTTTATAAATGTTCTCAATGTGTCTTACAAAATGCTTAACAGAGAGTTTTAACACTTTGTTAAGCATTTTTGTAAGACTGACGTACTGAGAACTAAGCTTTTGAAGTCTGAAGGTAGTAAAATGAAAGACTTCTCTGCTCTTCTCTTCGTTGTACGTAGGAAAGTTCCAACGACGTATACCAGGGGCACTAGAAAACCTCTGTCACGTGTGCCTACTCACATAGATTGTGAAAAGAAGAGTAGAACAATCTCAACTGGGGCAAGACAACATTGAAAACTCGTTTTAACGGCAGAGTCCAACCTAGAGCAGATCGCTGTAATGCTTCGCATGCGTCATACTCCTTATGTTTTCTTGTTCATTTTTCATCAGTATTGTTATATTTTTACAACCAAACATTGAACATTTGTCAGGACCTCAGGAGAATAACCACAAAATGAATCGGTAGGTTTGTGTTACATGTATCATTTTCTTTCTTCGTTGATCATTACTAATAGTATAGAAATACCAGATGTATTTACCACTGTGATGACTAGGCTGTTTGACAGAAAGTGTGCTTGACATTACAAGGGTGGAAAGAAGAAATACAGGTTAAATTCCCAGACAAATGCTTTTAATTTGTTGAACTTTTAAGTACTGAAAGTTATTCATTTAGTTGTAATTTCCTTGATTCATGGAGCTGGTAAAATTGCCAAAGGAAAAATAGCATCCTGATATAGTTGCTTTCAGACGTGCGGTTATCGATGTCGCTGGGAAAGTCGTTTGTATGACTCTACCCCCCCCCCCCCCTCCCGGCGTTTGAGAGATTCATTTTAGGTGTCAAAAAGTGTGTTTTTGTTAGACAACCTTCTATCGGTTCTTTTCTTCTCTTTCAGCATGACTTTTTATATCTTATTCTTATCTCATTGCAAGAGTGTAGTGTGTTACGAACATAATTATGGTCTGTGGGCGCTAAACGGTAGGCTACGACAAGTTCACATCTCTGCAAAAGTTTCTTTTTTTCATCTTCATCATTTTGATAAAAACAAGATGGTATGAAACATAACCCACAAAGTCCCTTCTATATGAGAGATGTCCTCGCTGTCAAGGGTCTCTACCTTTTGTCTTTGACCTGATTGTGATGTTGAAATGTCTCCTATTGGGAACAAGATGAAGATTTCATCCCAAAGTCTACCGTATTGTTTGGAGCTCACATGCGTTTTTCTTCCAGGAACATTTACAGTTGTTCATATTTGTAAGCTTATCCTTCTGGGGCCAGGTAACTCTTAAAACAGTATTAAAAGTGAAAATTTACAAACGTTTTGTAAAAATCGTGTTTAGCGCACTTAGATGCGGTGCACGGCAGGCTTCTAACTCTTAAAACAGTTTTAAAGTGAAAATTAAAAATCGTTTTAAAAATCGTGCTTAGCGCGCTTAGATGCGGTGCACGGAAGTTTTACCACTGTTTTAGCGACGATTTTCGCTTGTAACTTTAGAAGTGCTCGGAGCTATTCTAAACGCGCTAAAACGCTTTTAAATCTGAATGGACGCTTAATGGGCACCATTTTCAATCAGCCGCCTCATTGAATTTGACAACATCAGCGAAGAAAAGAGAGATCGCTGCATCCTATGACGGAATACAACGACGAACAACATCGGTTTCAGCGTTCGAGATTTACTGAGAAGGTCTGAAAAGCCTTGTGAAGTGAAATATTGACAATTATGCCCCTACTGTGCCGGTGTTTGTAGCGAAACAGAAGTGCTCAGTGTTCACGACTGACCCCTTTAGCACGTGCATCACTTTACCGAGTTTTCCACCTGCCTGCCTTTGGTACGCTTGCCAATATCGCACAGCTTTTCACAAAAACTGACGATGTTTCACGTGCATTTGACACGTTCGTGGAAATTGATGAATTTTTGTCTATTGTTCCCTGTACAGTGGACTGTCTAAATCAACTTTTAACCCATTTGGATCGAAAGAACATTGTATTTTCTTAGCACGGTAAACAATGACACAACAAGTGGGGTGGCCCTTAAGTTTTGACCATTAGTATAGGTTATCATACACTTTTTTCAGACCTCAATATAAATTAGAAAATTTCTCTCTTTCTCCCTCTCTGCAGTGCTGTGTGTGTGCGTGCGTGCGTGCGTGCGTGAGTGCGTGTGTGTGTGTGTGTGTGTGTGTGTGTGTGTGTGTGTGTGTGTGTGTGTGAGAGAGAGAGAGAGAGAGAGAGAGAGAGAGAGAGAGAGAGAGAGAGAGAGAGAGAGAGAGATGTACGAGTACACAATATGCGCGACGCGAGGTATTCAAATAAATCCAATTTTTTAATCGGATTATTTCAAGAATACAACATGTGCAGGACAAATCAATGTTTTTGGTTTGTTTGTTTTTTTCGATTTCAGAGGGCAGAGAGATTAAACACGTATCTCCATTCGTTTAAAAAAAAAAAACCCGCTTAACTCGATTTACTCGATTGACGGATAAGAACGAGGCGAAGGAAAAAAAAATCCCCTGCACATTCGACTTATGCGTTCTCGACTGTATAATCCGAAATGACACCAACATCAAATAGAAAATGTAAATGAGCTGCTCTTTGCTAGCAAAAAGTATTGATTTTCATACTGATGCCACTGTGCCTTCCGTGCTCTGATGGAGAATCTGCGCCGCTTGCACTGAGATGGCATGGGACAAGCGGAGGAGTGAATATGTTTAGGAGGAGGATGTGTGCGATAAGGAACGAGACCAGCTTCCATCCTCCAGCGGCGCCTCCTTGTGAGGATGTTCAGCTGTTGACTGGAGATCACTACTGAGGAAGGAACACTATTACACTTATTGGTGGATGGCGGATTGAATTATTGGAGAGTGGATTATTGACATGAAATAAAAGAACTTGAAACTACCATCGAAATGTTTGGTGGAGAACAATATTATTTTCAGCGACATTGCGAGATACTTCTGGATAACTAGTGAACGCTGGATGTTGAGCCGTTCATGGACAAGCTAATTTCCCTTCCATCACCTGTTTCATAAAGTGTTCACTACTGTTGGCTTGACAAAGATAACTGTCTGTAATACGGCAACTATAACGTATATGAATTTGAAAAACAAATCGTTTTCTTTTCGGAACCAAAGATTGCCTTGCACAGTGACCCAAACCTCCGTCCCCTCCAGATCTCCTTCAGTCCTATGCTAAGCTCCTATTTATGTAAATAGACTCAACATCGTGCTTACATTCTCAAACACCATTGCGGGGGCTCGATGTAACTTGCATAATTATGTAGTGTGGAACGGGCTGGCTGCGAGCCGCGAGGTGGCGCACAGGGTTTCACAACGCGTGGCTCTTGCCGGGCCGCACTAGTGGCGGTAGAACTGGGTGCATGCCCACCTAAACCAAACACGCGACTAGAGAAAAAATTAATTTGTCACAAAATCTGTTTGCAGTGAGATCAGAGAGTACAACCGGGCGAGAGAACGATCCGCTGGTGAGGGAGGGAGACATGATGGAAGCCGGGCTGAAGTATGCGCGGGTAGGGGAGTGGGGCGGGCCGGGGTGCTTCCTCCTCGCAGTCAGTCGCATGCAAGAGCGAAAGCCCTGCACAGGCCGCAGCGCGCACCTTGGTTGTGGCTCGATCAGGGCTTTCCATCTCTCTGTTGTTGTTTTTTTGTTTGTTTGTTGTGTTTTGTTTGGGGTTTTTTTTTTTTTTTGGTTTTTTTTTTTTTTTTTTTTTCAGATTCAGATACCTTTATCGTCCTAGGATAGAGACTGATTTGTTTTTCTGACAAATTATTTTCGTCAAGCCAACAGCAGTGAACAAAGGGGTGAGCGGCGGTTGAGGGCACAGGCACGGGATGATCGTTGCGTCATGTCATGGTCAACACCTAACACGGGTAGTAGTAAACAGATAAAAGTTCGGACACAACGATCAGCCCGTGCCTGTGTCCACTATTTGTGGCGGAAAATTTTTATTAACATTTTTTTTTTTTTTTTTTACAACGGCTAAGAAAACGGCTGGTGACACTAAATAGAAAAATAAAACTGAAACGTCTTCGGAATCTTAGAAGGTGGAAATTCAGTGCGGTTTGCGGTGCAGTTTTGTGTAGAATAATCTAAATAAGGCGACTCGACTGCACGCTGGATTTGAGATGCGTCCGACCTTTTCTTTGTTCACTACAACCGGTGTTAGGAGGTGACCAATGCCCCCTGCTTGTGGTCGAGGGGATAGTTGCTCGGCTAGCGAGTTGCTGCACAGTAGAGCGTAACCAATGTCACGGTGCGGCGCGGGATCGATTCCTGCTTGCGCCATGCAGATACGTTACACCGTGATAAATGATTCCAGGCATTGAGGCCGCTCATCGGGAGCTTTTTTCAGGGTAGTCAAGCTTTCCTCCCTCGGCAAAATTTGGTTAAACAAAACAAGAGGCACTGCACTGCGGCGACTACGCGTCTTTCCCGGTAAAGGCAGCCCAAATTTTTCCTCGTGGGAAACCACAGTTGGAAAATAGTCCCTTCACATCATAACCAGCCAACAAACAAGCCCAATCCTTGCACTTTCAAAGATGGACTACAATAACATCTGTGTTCATCAGACGTAAGGTCCGGGCCTTTTCCTTCTACTCAGGGGCGGATCTGGGGGGGGGACAGGAGTTCCGCCCCCCCCCCCTGGAACACCCTCACCCCCCCCCCACCACCCCCCCCCCCCCCGTTTGATGTTTTGGCAAAATTCTTTAAAATGTTATAAAGAAGTCCCTTCTTGGGGTGTTTGGAACACCCCACCCCTCCGCACACGCCTTCTGCCCCCCCCCCCAAAGGTATACAAGGTGGTGCTCCGGGCCTTTCCCTTCTACTACTCAGAAGCAGATCGGGGGGGGGGGGGTTACATAGGTTCCGGCCCCCCCCCCCTCCCCCTCGACGCAAAATTCTTTAGAATGCAGCTGCGATAACAAAGTCCCTTCTTGGGGTGTTTGCAACACCTCTCCTACCCCCCCCCCCCCCCCCTGTTATTTGATATTTTGGCGATGATGAGTCTTAACACACACGCGCCTTCTGTCACCCCACCTCCCTCCGCCGCCCCCCCCCCCCCCCCCGGAAGCAAGATCTAGCGTCGGGGAGGCCTTTTGTATCAGATTGAAGGTCCCAAACAAAAAGTTGGAACACCACCCCCTGAGGTAACTGATCCGCCCCTGCTACTAGAAAAGTTCCTGCACGCACTGGCTCCTAATTAGTCTAGCAGCTTAGGCAATTTCTGCAGAGATAAGTAGTTCGTCAAAAGAGTAACAATGGTTTGCAGGTACGAAACGAAAGTACTAATGCCATATGGTTTTTGCATAGCAACAATATTTGTCCTTAGGATGGAGACAGTTTTGTAGAAGTGTTTTTCGAAATCTATCACTGAGACTGCATAATTGGCACTGACAGTGATCGCACATCACAACATAGCTTGCCAGTGCAACTGATTAAAATAAATGTTACAGTACACGGCCCGGATAAGGTGCAAGACATTTTTTGTGTGCATAACATTGAAATTTTCAAGCATACAAGTTACAAGTTTATTCCAGTGAGTAAATTAAAATCATGAGCAAGTAAACATGCATACATATTTACGATAAAATAATTTTTAAAGTAATATTTTTAATGCCCTAAGCATACTCGCGTCGCTGTTTCAAAATGGCGGTCAGCGAGATGCCTTCGAAAGAAGTCAATCAGACGCGCACGGTTGATGCAGATTTACTTTGCTCCTGAAGTGAAACAGAGATTATTTTGGATTTAAACTTTGAAGTACACTTATCAACGTCATATACGTTATTTTTCCTGGTCTTGAAAAAAAAAAACATTTCCCATAGAACTCGGTAGAAAGCATATCGAAAGTAAACTCCCTTCGTACATGTTGTGCATTGTGTCTGCCGACCATCTTCAACATTCTGAAGGTTTTTTTGGTCCGGATACAACATGCATGCTGTGCGTCTGTTTTCCAGCCTGACGGCTCTAAGAGTAGGTCTGCTCTTTTTTTTTTATTAGTGGAGATGGGATTTTTAACTGGTCAAGCACACTCTTATCCGACTGGTCTTAAGCACAAGCCAGGCAGAGTGAAATCCATCTCCGAACCGTTTCCATCTAAATCACCATGTTCAGCTAAACACCTAAATATAAATAAAAAAAAAGTTTTTGCAAGCCATTCAACCAATCCGCACTCAAGTACTCACAAGAACGGGACTTCATGAGACACAATACAGATAGTAGCTCTCTCAATTATATTACATGTTTTATTTATTTATTTATTATTGATTCATTTAAGAATTCACTTACATATTTATTTATTATTTATTTATCCTTTTAATTATGGATGGAAGGAATTCCTTGATGCACATGATCACTAGTGGTATGGTAGTGGCCACCAAGGAGAAGAAATTTGTTTTCAATATGCATACATCTGTGCATGTTCATAATCTATCCTTTACTTAGCATGTATATTCATAGGTCCCAGGTATCTCCGAATTATTTTATTTATTAATTTATTATTTTATTTATTTATTTATTTGTTTGTGATGTATGTTTGCACATACACATCAGCATACAAGATGAGAACATACATGTACACATATATGGTAATAGGTGCATACCACCCGCTCCCCATCCCACATACAAACCACAGAACACCCATTAAAAGACATGCACGTCTGTGCATGTTCATAATATATCCTTTACTTGGTATTCATATGTCCCAGGTATCTTTGATTTACCTTATTTTAGTTATTTAAATTATTATTTATTTTTATTTGTTTGTAAAGTAGGTTTTTTTTACATATGCTGATGTTCTCATACACATACATGGCAATACTGCCCACTCCCAACCCCATTCCACAACCAAAGAATACCCACCAATAGACAAGTACATCTGTGCATGTTCATAATCTATCCTTTACTTAGCAATCATATGTCCAAGGTATCTTGACTTACTTTATCTTATTTATTTAACCGCCATGTGGCATTAGTCGCCTGTTGGGCATTAAACCCAAATAACTATTTATTTAAATTATTTATTTACTTTTGTTTTTGTAATGCAGGTTTTGTACATACACATCAGCATACAAGAAGAAAATATACACATATATAGATGGTAATAGGTGCCATACCGCCTGCTCCCAACCCCTACCCAAATACACACACAAAACCGCAGAACACCTACCAAAAGACATGCACATCTGTGTATGTTAATAATTTTAATCTATCCTTTACCTAGCATGCATATGTCCCAGGTACCTTAGACTTACTTTATCTTATTTATTTAAATTATTTATTTATTTTGTTTGTTTGTAATGTAGATTTTGTACATACACATCAGCATACAGCATAAGAACATACACCATGGTGCCCCTCTGCATGTGGCCACCAGTACTATTCTGTCAGATCTGTCACACCCAACCAATCATGTCTTCGAGCTTCTGCCCTCTGGCCGGCTGTTCCGCTTTTAAACCTCTCGATTCAGATGCAGTTTCTTTCCAGAAGCTGTCCTCAGTACATCACCATCCATGGAACAACGTGCTTCCATGATTTGTGACATATGACTGATTTGTGTTTAATATTGTGTTTATCTATCTTTTAGTGCTGTATATAGGATGATCGCCAACTGAGTGTATGACATGATGAATGCCCTACAAGTGAGGATGTATTTTACTGTCGCCAAGCCACACAAAAATCTTTGTAACGTTTTACTTGGTGAATAAATGTCTTGTGTCTTTTATGTACATGGTAATAGGTGCCATACCGCTCGCTCCCAACACCACTCCAGTTACACATACAAAACTGCAAACACCCACCAAAAGAATGTACATCTGTGCATGTTTATAATCTATACTTTACTTAGCATTCATATGTCCCAGGTATCTTTGACTTACTTTATCTTATTTATTTAACCGCCATGAGATGGCTGTAATCGCCTGAGCAGCGTTAAACCCAAATAACTATTTATTTAAATTAATTATTTATGTTTGTTTGTAATGTAGGTTTTGTACATACACATACACAGTAATAGGTGCCCTACCGCCCCTCTTTTAACCCCACCCCACATATACACACAAAACCGCAGAACACCCATAAAAGACATGCACAAGTGTATACTGATGGGCATTAGTGAACTGTAAAGCCTATATGGAGACTTGAGGTTAAGAAAGTGGCTTGTATTGACTGCCTGTATTTTAGCTGCCCACCTACAAATCTCATGCGTACAGTTAATCACCACTGCACATGCAGCCATCAGTTCTGTTAAAAGTACTGTTAGCCTCATGCACAAGGGCACCAAAACTTAGAGATATGGCCACACCTGATAACAATATCAGTACTAATATGCATACTCAGCCACTAGTTCTGTAAACAGCACCTTTGTAAACAGTACCAGTGGCCAAATGCACACATACAACATGGATAATGCCACCACTCAATTCAAACAATAGGCTGCCCAGTTCAGATTGATAAGTGATACCATGAACTAGCCTGCACAGGCAACCATCAGTTCTGTAAATAGTACTGGTGGCCACATGCACAGGGGCACCAAACTTAAAGATGAGGCCAAAACTGCCACCTCAAACAAAACGCTACCTACACACACATATCAATGATACAGTCAACCTCCATGTGCGTTAGGCGGGACAGGTTTAAAGTATGGGACTGTAAATCTTACAGCGAAATGTCAAAACCAGTAAGAAGATAATGTAACAGCAGCAAGTACATGTATTTTGTAAATCACTCAAATAAAACATGAGAACTCATCGACCCAATGGTTTTATGAGTGGGTGGTGGAAACACTGAAAGAAATAGTATGTACACATTACAAAGTATGTGCCTCCTCCTCCCCCCCCCCCCCCCCCACTTAACTAGTTGTTCATCATAAAACATATAATTTTATATTTCATTCATTTGATCACTTGACTGACTAATTTATTAAATCATCTCTGTGTCACCTTTCTCCATTTTCTTTCTCGTTTTAATCCCAATTTATATATCAGTGCTAATGTCAGCTGCTAAGAATCCTTGCAGCGAACTGCAAATGTCTATATGTAGACAAACTGCAATTTACGCAGCAGCAAAATAAGATCCTCATTTGTACAGTAGGCTACTGCTAGCAAGATAGGGTTTAATTTTAAACAAAGCATTGCATGAACTTCCAAGCGTGTTCACATTGTGCTGTGTATTTTTTCAGTGTGCAGTGTACTGTACCATCAGTGATCACTGAGACTGCATAACTGGCACTGACAGTGATCGCACATCACAACATAGCTTGCCAGTGCAACTGATTAAAATAAATGTTACAGCAATAAATAATTAATCAAAGTTCCGAAACTTTGCTCAGCCATGACAGTTAAAACCAAGTGGTGTGGCACTCTTTCTCTTTTACAGCATGCAACATGTTGCACTTCGGACATAGGTTTCGAAGATAGCGTTTGTGTTGTGGGTTACGTTTTGTCTTCGGTGCTGTGGTGTCGAAATGAAACCGGCAAAGCGATGGTAAAGTGAATGGAAATAAACGTGACAAACCTTTATCAAGACGTAAAAATGCACACAGCAACATTACACGTTTGCTTTTTTGGAAAACAAACAAGCTTGTGTAGAACAAATTTAAAAAATCTCGTCGGCACACCGAAATTCACGGCAAGGAGTCCACGTGTATGTGTCGATCACGTGATTTGGGATACCTTATTGTTGAGTAACGATATTTGAGCTCAAAGCAAGCTTTTTCGTGATTGTTTCTTCTCTTAATATAATTAAGTGTGAAAATTTACTTAAATAATACTGGAATCCTTTTAAGTGACATATTGTGCATGCATACTACCACTAAGTACAGAACCAAATGAGGGCCCGTGTAAACTACTGATCCCCAGTGAACATGGCTGCGACAGTCCTGCTTTCGTCTGCAGCCGTACTGGAAACAAAATGTGCTACAGAAAACTGTCTCCATCCTCCGGCAGTTTAAAACGAGTGCGCACTGCTTTTATTCATACTTGACTTCATTTTGATATACCCAAACCTTTGTTACTCTCTAGAAAATCACTATCTCGTAAACGGCTGATCGCCGCCTATGAAGGACATCTGCTAGACTAAATGCTGTCTCTTATCCAGCGCCTTTCATCTGCAGGAGACACAGATTTTCACGAGCCCTTGCAATTTCAGGAGCTAATAAGAAACTATGCCTTTGCCTGCTACAAGTAACTTATATTATGACTGACCTTCCCGCTGTGCGGAATATATCAGTTGTGCTCAAGTTGACAGATAAAAACGCTCGCATAACCTGAGCCCTTGTGACTAGATTGTGTAATCGGAAGGCAGTCATAAGTTAATATCGAATTACGTGAAGTGTCTCTTTGGTGGTTCCTATGCTTGTGTCACTGAAGCAACACATAATAAAACGGCGCTGGCGATTTCACGCGCGTAGAGCCACCGATGGGCACAGCGGAAGGCGACGGGAAAGAGCGACAGTATAAAAAAAAAAAAAAAAAAAAAAAAAAAAAAAAAAACACCTCTAGTTAGACACAGGCTTCCTTGTCTCGCCCCCGTTGTTGTGTTATTACGGCCATAGCCAAAAGCAGGATGATAGCGTCATACAACACTCATATATATGCACGAGGCATATATTCTTATCAGCATCAGCACCAGCTGAGATGAACAAGGGGCAGCGATTCTCATAAGCGCCCACAGCTCCGGTGCCTCCTGCCGATTTAATCCATATCATACTGAGGCTAAAAGCTTCAAATGTGTACACTGCCATATGCAAGCTACATTATAGTACTTACATATAAGGATATAGACCAATGACTTTAGTTCAAGGGTAGTGCCAGAATAGCTTGGCGCATAGAGCCACCAAGCTATTCTGGCACTACCCTTAAAATATTTTGTTCAGACTTATTTCACACACTGGTGTATTCCGTATGATAAGGGTTAAAGTTCTTTCACGGTACTCGGAGTTCGACAGAATGATTAGTCTTTGGCAAAGACTAAACGCCATATCCGGATTAGCCGCATCGCACGATAACACAACTGCTAGCACTGACATCACAGCTGGCGGTGCTGTGCCGATAATGCACAGGGGCGGATCAGTTACCTCGAGGGGAGGGGTGGGGGTGGGGGGTGTTGGTTTCAACTTTTTGTTTTGGACCTTCCGCCTAACAGAAAAGGCCTTTCCGACGCTAGACCTTGCTTCGGCCGGCATGCTGCTTGTAGCAGATGGTCAGTTGTGTCGTGATTATCTTATATACAGTCTTACTTCCAACGCTCAGGTGAAGGGGATTATTCAGTCTTCAGTCAAAAAAAGTTTAGAGTTTTACGGTCGACGATCATAGTCCTGTCACACTAAGATTGGCGCGCCTTTTTTGATATCTCGAAAGCCCGTTCTGTTTATATTCTTGCGTGTATCGATTCGAGTGAAAATATTGCTGAAAAGTGTGTGCTGGCGGCATCTTAAGAATCATGATTATAGAGTGCGTATTGTTTCGAACTGTGCTAAGAATAAACGTTTCTTAGAGTGCGGTTTCGCTCTATTTGTCGAACAAAGCTATACTCGTGAACCGAAAATGAGTCGCGTCATAAAAGTGAGCTACCGGAGACCGCCATAAGTCGCTACATGTTTTTGAGCGAGATCACGTGCACTAACGGGATCGGACGTGAGACATAGGAATGAAAACAACTCAGTTTTATTTATACCACGAATTTACCTGAGATTTCAATTCCTATCAGTGTCCAAGTCCGGAGTTGCTCACAAAAAAGAGTCCGACATGTTCATGTTTGATGCTTTCTACGTCTTACTTTGCAGTGTACCTCTTTATAGTTCAAAACTTCCACAACCCTCTTCAGTGGATTCGTCAGTCACATGCGGCAGTGACGTGAAATTCGGCAGAATGGACGTCTGCTTCTGCAGTCGCGTGTTTATTAGCGTCTGTTTCCGCCTCTGCTTCAGTACCGTCGTGTGGTTGTAAAACAAGTCATGGTCAGAGGCCGTGGCAGAGAAAGCATAAGATTTATCGCACATGCGGCGATTGAGATAGGACAGTGTGATGTGGGCGCAAAAAAGGGCGTGAGTTGCGTAAAGTCACACACACCGACGCACTGTGTAAGCCGGGAGCCGGATAACGCGCTGTACAGCTGTCGGTGACACGCTTTACATAGGCCGCGCGCGTGTCAGCTTTCCTATAGATACTGACAAGCTGAGTTACTACGCCAAAGTCACTGATCACGGCATTGTCAGCTCACAGGTTCACAGTGATTGTGCAGCAGAGACACCTTGCTGATCGGCCAGTCCACCAGAACTAGCGGGGCCCTACGGACACGTAGTACGCACAAGCCGCTGACTTTGGCCCTGCGCCTCTTGCGGTTAAGAACCTGGGACCAGTTGCATGAGCGAGCTTAGCTATAGCGGCGCACCTTGCTTAGTGGCTGGTGCAGGACTAAGCTCGCTCATGCAACTGGCCTCTGCTCCCTGTTTAGAGAATAGCTGACTGTGCCGGACCCGACATTCTTTTCAGTTGGAATCGCTTTTGGGCATTGCTGAGGTCATACTAATTGCCTCCGGCCCGGCCTAAATCTGTGCCGCAACAGGGATAGTAGCAAATAATAGCAAGGCGATATGTCAGTGCTGTGTGGACCGAGGTAGGGCGGTTCTGGGATCAGTACAGTCCGTGTATATGGTACTGCGTGTACATAACTGAGGCCAGCAGCAGCGCAGACATTAGTTCTGGTAATACAGAGAGAGCTAGCGGCAGCAGCCCCGCTAGTGTTGCACGAACCATAATCTCCCGTGACGTGATGTGTGACCTGGTACGGCTTCTCACCCAGGCGTGGCGGTCACACGGTGCGCGTACCTGTCTTGAGTACCAGGCGCCTGTCTGTCAGAATTCACATTCCATCGGCAATTGGCATCCACTCTCGCTGGAATCTACAGGCTGCATGCAACATTCTCTTGCGCGCGTTGTCACCACCTCTATGATCTATTTCTATGTCCCGTAGTTGCAGAAGATTATGGACCCAGGAGGGTTCAGTCCCCTGACTGGCGCCATCAACGTGAGAAGAGAGGCACCGCAGCGCATAACGCAATGTCAGGGGAATGTGGGCTGAGAGGCTGCCGCATACCTATTGCTACACACAAACCGGGAGCACTGCCTCTGTGGATGTCAATAGGGCAATCGGCAAGAAGCGTAGATTCTCATCAGCTCTGCGTCTGCACTGGGGGGCTAACGATCATCCGTGCCGGCTCTTGCGTTAGGACTGAAGGATCTTGCTGAGGGACTGAATAGATACAAGCCCGTTCATCATGGGACTCACAAACGTCAAAGTCTCTTAAATCATACACACTGATCTACGCAACTAACTCCTTGATACATATATAGCGTAAATTAATTAGTTTTGCGGATCGTGTCAGGTCGTGTACGTTGTTTGGGTAGGTGCCTGAGGGACATATGCTGCGAGACTGCTGTCAGTGTATAGTACTCTACAAACAAAGGCAACTAGGACAATAAAACAATAAAGAAAGTTCCAATTACATCAGTTTCTGCTCATCATGTACAAAACTGATTTGGCAGAAAAACAAACAATGTATTATTTAGTCTTCTATTTTTTAAAACACGCCCACCTACGTGCAGACAAACGACTGGGCACAGTATGATACAGCCCTTGTTAGCTGAAAGTGACTCAACGTTTTCAATGGTGTCGCATGGGTCGACTGAGAGGTCTTTTGTGTCAGGCTGAAGACCCAAACAAAAAGTTCGAACACTTCCCCCCCCCCCCCCCCCCATACACACACACACACACACACACACACACACACACACACACACACACACACACACACACACACACACACACTCGAGGTAACCTATCTGCGCCTGCGTCAGTTTTAACGCGCATGTCGTATATATAGAAAAGGTACCATATTCGTTGTACAACTGAGATACCTTTATCTACTCTATGCACCGTGAAACGCTGCAGAGTGGAGTATTATTCTGTGGGGTTTCAGTTGACTCGTACTCCTCACATTAAGTAAAGCGTTCGCGGTCCCGCCAATGTGAATTTTGCGTTGAACTCGAGGGCCGGGCGTGGGGCTAAACGACAGAAAATATTAACAAGTTGGTATGAACCATAACCCACAAAGTCCCTTCTATATGACAGCTGTCCTAGCTGTCAAGGGTCTCTACCTGTTGTCTGTGACCTGATTCTAATTTTGAATTAACTCCTCAGTACTGAATAAAAAGCCCCGCAGATTTGCCTCGGTGAGCTTTATTGCCTCGGCGAGCTTCATTGATTTGCCTCGGTGAGCTTCATTGGTTTGACAAACGTCATTTTCATGACGTAATTTTAGTTTACGTAAAGTGTGAAAATGCATGTAACATCATATAGAAAGGACTTTGCCGGTATGGTTTATGACATCTTGTTGTTCCTATTTCTAAAAATAGGAATAACTTTTAAATTGGCCTGGACGGAGCGCTTTCAATAGCATGTACATGACGTCATGAGCGGGCGGGCCTCAATTTCCCGCAAAGAAGTAACAAATAAATATGACGTCACGTATACCTACGCTAACCTTGCTGTAGAACATACGTGCGTGCGTGTGTGTGTGTGGTGTGATGTGTGTGGGTGTAATAGTATGAGTTATGTGTGTGTGTGTGTGTGTTGCTTTACTGTTTTTGTTTGTTTGTTTGTGTGTGTGTGTGTGTGTGTGTGTGTGTGTGTGTGTGTGTGTGTAGTGTGTGTGTGTGTGTGTGTGAGTGTGAGACAAGGACTAGCGCTGGCGTTTGCGGACGGAAAAGCACGAAACTTTAGAATACTTTCCGGACAAGAATTCTCCAGATTTGTTTTCTTTCTTAAAGTAGAGTACACATTGGCGTGATAATTGTCGTTTCAGTACAAAAGCCGGTTGACCCACATTTGAGTGAAGGTCACATTTCTTATTCTTTTATTTTGTATAAAGCTAGCGTAAAGGATGACATTGAACGAGTTCGTTAGCCAGCATTGTACCTCTTCAACATTGTGAACTGTCGTGCACCAGTCTTCCTTAGTCTTACAACAAAGGACTACTGGCCTCGCAGACAATGAGGAGAATTTGAAAAGGAAAATCTGGTGAATGGCAAGAGGAGACAGAAATACAAGCCTCCGAAATAAAGAGTACATACAATGCGTTTACAATGCTTATGAACAAAGTTTTCCGCAATAATTTCTTTGGGAAGGATGTTTTGATACACCTCTGAGAAAGTGTCTATGACACTTATACTCTATCGACTAAATTTACGAGAATGTTGTCTACCCGGTCGTTTCCCAACGACTGGGTAGACAACGATGAGGATTCCATCGAGATTTTGCCTTGGAAACGTTTGTGACGTCATCTGTGGAATGACTATTTTACTCCCATTACATTTTAACCCCAGCTCATTCATGCAATTTTTTAGAAAGAAACATTTGGCTTTCGCATTTAATTAGTTCGATTGTAGTAGAATATTAATATGCTTCCTTACATGAATACCAGTGACACATGGCCGACAGTTTCAAGATGGCGATAACACACCCTATGGTGTTTTTTTTTAGGTTGGGGGTGCTGAACAAAATATGGCACCAGGCTGCTGAAAGTATCATCAGTGATACAAAAATAAACATATATTTGGACAGCCAAGACGTTACATTTTTCGAAACGATTAGGACACCAATTGAAAAAAAGCCCATTTTTTCACGAAAATTAATTATTTCTGGTCAACGTTTTCATCAGTCTCTTCTTTGAAACATTCAATATGCCATAGCTGAGCATGCAGTTAACGTTTAACGGTCACACAAAACTGAATGGTACCAATCCAAACTGCATGAAACACTGTACTTATCTACCCAATTTTATAACTCTGCGGCAAAGTTGTAGTACAGTTGGCGGTTTTGCCTAGACTAATCGGAGCAAAAAAGTGGTCAACCCTACTCAAGTTGCAGAGGCCAGACCCGTTTCAGGCGGAGCAGATGATGAACGAAAATACTTACAATCGGACGAGGTCCGTGAGGTCATCAAAGGCTCCCTTCTCTATCGTGTGGATCTGATTGTGCTGCAAATGCCTGAAAAATATTTACAGTTACAAAGGGTACAGGCTTGTGTTTGAACTGAATGGAAAAATCATCTTCTGCATATATAATCTGTATGTACTTATAAGCAACAGTTAACGTAACAAAGTCTGGACATGATTAAGTGAGATGGGCTCTTGGGAGGACAACAATCTGTCTCGTCAGGCCCGGGAAACGACCTCAAAATCAATGGCTTTACTGTCAATGCCGGGAAAACAAAACTGTATAAAACGTGGCTACATTGAACACTATAAGTTATTGGTAGCAGGGGTTTGATACATTGTGGGCCTGAGGGAGGTCAAAGGAACCATTGTACCCCGAAGGCCGAAGGTCTGAGGGGTACAGTGGTTCCTTTGACCTCTTGAAGGCCTACACGGATCCGTGCAGCAAACCCCTGCTACCAATAACGTATTTGTTTTCATTCCTCCACTATTTTCGTAAAAGAAAACATCTGAGATTTTCTGACCTGGATCACACCAGACATGACTGACGTCAAAAGAATATACATGTATACATACTAGAGTTATGACGTAATATAAGATCTGTAATGACGCTGCCGTCAGCATGACCAGCAGCATTTTGTCTACAAATTGTCAGAGTAATGCAATGAAAGAGGTGAGTGACTGTTTGCCTTAAACGACTTCAACCGTCTTTAATAAAATAGTCGCACAGGACGCTCATGTGCTTTTGATTTCGCAAAGATTCTTTTTTAGTGGTCTGATACACACTATTGCTGCAAATGTGTGCTGCAAACAAATCCAGTAGCGTGCCTATTGTTTCGAACAACACTAAGTAACTTTGTACTTTAGAACGTTTTCGTGCTCTTTCATAGGACAAAACTGGCATCCAAGACGCGTCTTTAAGAGGGCTACAAGAAGTCCGCCATTAGTCGCTACAATGTAAGTTATTGGTAGCAGGGGTTCGCTACATAGACACTTGTAGGCCTGAGGGAGGTCAAAGGAACCATTGAACCCCGAAGGCCGAAGGCCTGAGGGGTACAATGGTTCCTTTGACCTCCCGAAGGCCTACAAGGGTCCGTGCAGCAAACCCCTGCTAACAATAACGTATTTGTTTTCATTCCTCCGCGATTTTCGTAAAATAAATCAAGAAGAAATCTTCCGACCTGGATCACGCCAGACATGACTGACATAAAATGAATATACATAACAGACTTATGACATAATTTAAAATCTTTCATGACGTTGCCGTCTCCAGTAATGTGCCTGTTGTTTCGAACAACACTAAGTAACTTTGTACTTTAGAACGTTTTGGATATATAGATATTTATAGAATAAAACTGGCATCCAAGTCGCGTCAGAAAGAGGGCTACAAAAAGTCGGCCATTAGTTGCTACCAGCTTTTTTGTATCCCGGTCACATGGTACGGTTTGCGCTAAAGTGACTGGTCGTGTGACGTACGGATGAAAACAAGAGTTTTCGTAGCTCGGTCATGTGGTACAGTTTGCGCTAAAGGGATTGGTCGTGTGACGTAGGGATGAAAACAAACATGTCTACATCGCACACTCCAGTTTTACAATCCCTCATCCAGCTCTTCTTCCATCTGCATGAGGCATGTAACTCGGCATCATAAAAAAAAAAAAAAAAAAAAAAGAGTTCAACATGCCTCTTCTCGGAAGAGATCTGGAGATCGACCCAGCAGTTTTCCCGTGGGATTTAGAAAGGTATCGGAGTTTAAGTGTACGACTGTTTGCTGCTCTGGCGACAGGGCGAATGAATGATCCTTATTGTCGGAGTCCGAGTGCCTGCACAAAGAGGACCCACACGAAAGACTTTGCTTTCGACACGTTACAACACGTCACTTCCGCCCGATTGACGACCCTGCTTTGTACCCTGCACGTGCCGCCCTGCTGACCTTTTCAAGTTTTTGCACAGTGGCGGACATGTTTGAAAGTGGACGAGAAAGTTTTCGTCAGCGCACAGCGTTCGTCATCCAGCTCCTTCCACGTGCAAGATACAGATTCACATAAGCTGCTGCTGACAAGTTCAGCTCCAGCTGAATCTTAAATTGATCGTGTTTCGCACATTATTGCACAGTTGCAATAAACTTTCATTCATATATGACATTATTGCATGTGTAATTGTAATCATCGTTACAATATTGAGAGACAAAAACCTTGTATGGAAGAGATTGTTGTCAACTGTAACTTCTTCTTCCTCGAACACTCTTTATATGGACAGCCCGGTCTCCTCTATAAATGCTGCCGTGCGTCAACTGTAACTAATCTGAGGCTATGTACAGTGACAATTTGAGATTCCAACACCGATCTAAAGAAAAAGACAGTGCCGCTGAGGAAAGATCTTGTGGGCAATCCCCCTGTGTTTCGGAAGGGTGGATCCCGTTAGCACTACGTGTCGGTAGAACTACGGCCATCAGAACTATGTGTCAATAGCACTGCGGCTCGATAGCACTACGCCCGATAGCACTACGGCCGTTAGACCTACGGGCGATGGAACTACGTAGCGATAGATATATGTCTACGTCGAATTATCACTACGTGTCGACAGAACTACGACCCTTGACCAGTTTTGACTACGTAGCAGTGACACTACGCGTCGGTAAGCCTACACCTGACGCTGATAACGGCAGTATCGAAATTCCTTATAGACTGCTAAGACGGTCCCAACCCCTGCGCCCAACAATGCCTCCTCGCCTCCCCCACCCTACCCAGTCACTCCCACCATACCCCCTTACCGAACCTACAACGCGGTTATGTGACACTTGCAACGTCTTATATAGATTGCTAAGTCAGTCACCACCCCTATACCCCTCATTCTTATCTCATTAGCCTCTCTCACCCCACCTCCCCTGCCCCCTCCCTTTCCCACACCTACAAGGCAGGGACACCTATAATTTCTTATTATAGACTGCTAAGTAGGTCCACACCTCTATGCTCCTCATTGTCTCTTTACCTCCCCCAACTTCTCCTCCAATATTTTTTAAGACATGCTTTGTAAATTTGTAAATTTGACATCGTGCTGGAACAATTCACCTCAAGGTCATATAGATATTCAGATACAAAAACTGCGCTGTTTTAATAGAAAATTGAACACCAAATGATCACAACGTGCTTAGGGGAAAATGGTCGGTGTGCACCTGTCCTTCTCACGTATAACAATTTTACAACGATGTATTATTCGTGTTTTTTTTTTTTTCCTCCCTTCTGAATTATAGTGTTGGCGTGTCGATTTCAGCAGTCTTGATTTGACTAAAACAAAGTAATTTATTATTGTCTTGTCAATAACTGTTCTTTTGCTTTACAAAGATTTCTTCTCATTGAACCTTTCTGGATGCTTTTATGGCTTAAAAAAGAAAAAAAGAAAAGAACAACAACAATCAAAAGTTCTTATGCTTTTGTTCCACGTTCAGAATCCTGATATGTAGGGGATTTGGGAAAAAAATTATTTATGACAATGAAATTGATTTAAGGTAAAATGGCTTAATAATTACTTTTGTACATGCTCTGTTGAATATCTGTAGTGCAGTTTGTGGTCAGCTGACCTAATATTAATAGATAGATAGATACTGTTTATTGCCATTTGCCTTAAGAACATAAAGCATAGGAATGTGTGTTGGTGTCGTTACAATTACAAACATCACAGTCAACAACAACAACAAAAAGACAATTAATACTCTATCACACAAATCAATTGCCCTACACACACTGTAAAAACTTTAAATCTAAACAACTAATATCACAAACCAATGCGTACCGTACACACCCACGCTCATCTTCCACACACACACAAACACACACGCCTTTTAATCTAGACAATCGAAATTAATTAAAGGTATATCGTTTAAGAAGAAAACAGAATATCTTAGAGTAAATATCACTATTTTAGTGATCACAGTTGGATGTAAAACTGGTGAGTAAATCGAAAGGCAGTTTTGTCAGTGGCACCTCCTGGACCGACGGACGGATGGATTGATGGATGGATGGATGGATGGATGGGTGGGTGGGTGGATGGGTGAATGGATGGATGGAGAAATGGAGGGAGGAAGAGAGGGAGGGAAGGAGAAAAGAAGTGATGTAGGGAGTTAGCTAGAATGGCTGGATGATGGAGGGACAGTAGGAGAGCGACTGGATGGTTGGTTATTTAATTTATTTTTATTTTAAGTTTCTGTTTTTCCTCTCTCTCTCTCTCTCTCTCTCTCTCTCTCTCTCTCTCTCTCTCTCTCTCTCTCTCTCTCTCTCTCTCTCTCTCTCTCTCTCTTCTCTTTTTCTAACAGTTGCTCCCCCCTCCCCTACACACCCGTAGTGTTCGGTTATATATATATATATAATGTAACTGCTGTTTTTATTTGTACGAAGTATGATCAAAAAGTAATGATAGTCGGGCCGCCATGTGTAAACTACTATTCACATAAATAAACTTAGTATCAAAACAAATTTTAGCCTTTGCCGATTATTCGTGCACAGTATGACGCTGGTATCTTCGGCCAAGCCACTGTGTGGCGTCATTGAAAATGTGATGTAAACAGCTGTGCTTGAAAACAGTGGACTCTCCAAGATAATACATTTATTTCTACACTTTTAAAAGAGTGAAACACCAAGACCGTCCTGTCAAAATCCAAATAAATTTGAAAGTCCACTAACTGCAAGTGGATTGTGCAGTCTAACTCTGGAAGAGGGGACTTTGAAGACGAGTACTGGTCTGACTATCAAATTTCAGCCAGGAACGAGCAAAGTCTGCTCTTTATTTATGCACTGATAGGAAAATATGCATACATTTCATTTTGAGAAATATAGTCAAGTCCGCTTATAACAAGGCCGGATATAACAACAATCGGATATAACAAAGCTTTTGGGGAGGTCCAGGACAAATCTGTTCTTTGTTTTTGTAAAATTAATCTGCTTAACTCATTCTACCCCAACACCAAAATCCTGAAATTTTGCCCCTGTCCTCTCAAGACTGCATTGCAGTGCAGGACACAGATCGACCATGATAGTTCAAGGGTGATGCCAGAATAGCTTGGCGCCCATAGGCGCCAAGCTATTCTGGCATCACCCTTGAACTATCATGGTTGATCCTTATCTTGCTGTGGTGTGTCTGGGGTAGAATGAGTTAAAACAAGGTCGGATGTAACAAAATTTCGGATATAACAAATGTTTCGGTTTTTTTCAGTCCCCGCGGCGCTGCCGAGTCTGCTTATAACAATCTTTACGTTATAAGCCGCAAAGGAAACAGGAGAGTGCGCCATTTTCACAGAATTTGCGTTTTTTGTTTGCCTACTTAAAACTAGCTGTGTATTCAGACAGTTCGTGCGTTTTGCTTTGTCACGTTACGGTCTCGTATTATCGCGCTTTCACGTGCATTCCTGCATCTACAAGCAAAGAGCATTTTCATTGTGGTCTTGTACAAAGGTTAGCTGTGACCAGCGGCAGCAACTAAAGAAGCACGCTTAGAAAAGACATACAAAACAACTTATTAATATAAACTTTTTCAAAATAGAGACACAAACAAGAATACACTTCGCTACTTATCTTATCGGTGCGTGAAGAAAGTTGTAACTGTCTTTTCTAAGCGTGCTTCTTTCTTGGGTTGATCTTTAAACTGTATACAGTTAATTAATTTGGTATTAATTTCAGTCCACTTAATCAAAAAATTCAAAAATATATAAAACGATTTAAATTTCCAACATTTTCAGTAGCTCGCTAGAGCTTGCCCTTAGCACCACGTGAATGTTCTGTGTTTATGTACAGTGTGTGAGGGAATGCGCGTGATTCACGTGAGCGTGCTTGTTGGGATCAGTTCGCGGCTATGTCCTGCGCATTGAGTTATATTATAAATATGAGAAATGCGCCATATAAATACTATGTATTATTATTATTAATTATCTTTCTTTTAAGCTTGCTTCCCCGTGTTCCTTTCTTGTAAACTTGTACAATTACTGGTGTAGGAATCACTAACTGGTATAGCAGGGCTCTACCTCACAGCGGATACTTTATGGGTGGCGGGGGGGACTGGGGGGGGGGGGGGGCGGGGGGGGGGGGGGGGAGGAGAGCATACGATCGTTTGTCAGAACTCTCATCGCTCGCCACTTTTTAGTTCTCAGGGTCACCCTGGTCAGCCCCCACAGGGTGGGTTTTCCCCTCTATTCTGGGGCATGTGTTTCTGTCTACCTTTGGTGCATTCACCTGTATTTTCTTTTTTTTAACTCTCCCTACTGCCTGCGCTGTCTGTAGCTCTTGATATTGGATGTGTGTTGCTAAATGGTCTTGCGTTTATTTAGCATATTAGACCGGCTGGCGACCTACATTCAATATTCTGTTTAGTTTGGGTTTTTTTCACAAGCAGTGCAGGCACGTCCTGAGAAATTCTTGTTCCTGTCGGGACGTTCAGCAATGTACAACCAACCATCCAATCTCATCGCTCGCCAAAATATCAAACAACAAGGGTGCGTGGGTGGCGGGAGGCGTGAGGAGGCGGGAGGGAGGGGGGGGGGCGTGTGTCAAGACCCTCACGGTCAACACTCACCGAAGTATGAAACAAGGGGAGGAGGTGTATGTGTGTGTGTGGAGGGGGGGAGGGGCGGTTGTTATAGCATTTTAAAGATTTTATTTGGGGGGGAGAGTGTGTCCAGAACCCCTGGAATCCCCCCCCCCCCCAAGGTCCGCCCCTCCACAGTGACTAATTTGAAACACAGTTTATGTCATGGGTCTGACGTCTGTACTGTATGGAAAGCACGAAACGATTGTACAGAAGCCAGATAATTTCAGTTTCGTGGGCCAGACAACAGTACCTCCCAAAACCAGTATGCCGATGTATCAGCGATAACTAGGTTGTTGTATTAAAGCTGCCTGCTCCAGACAATACCACTTTTTAGTTTACAATAATTTCCTATAAACGTTCTTAATAGGTCTTACAATAATGTTGCACAGAAGGACTATTCTAACAAATGTGCAACGAAGACCTGTCTGCTATTTTTTCCTTTGCTACGCAGGAGAGTTCCCCCACCCCCACCCTCCTATGAGTACCAGATGCAGTATAAAGCCACCGTTACGTTGCCTACTCAGATGGATTGTGAAAAGAAGGGTAGAAAAGTCCTAGTTACAGCAAGACAACACTGAGAACCCGTTCCGTTGTATCGGCGAAGGCCCACCCTAGAGCAGGTCGCTTTAATGTTTGTTCGAACAAACAGAAGAGTACTAATTTACTGGAGCAACCAATAACGGGAACATTTGTGAAGCAAAAATAAAATTATTATTCTAGCTGAAGGTGAGTCGCATCCACATCGCCAAGAACGAGTCTCGGGTTGGTTCGGGAGTGAACGCTTAATCCACCCCAAAACAACACTTCGTATTATTTTCTGTTTTTAAATAAAAGTGAAAACATGTTAATAAACTGTATCTACATTAACTATCTGTAAGACATTTGTAGAACTTTCTTTTAAGAATCTGAAACTTTGCTTAGAACATAAAAGGCTGGGTCGCCTGGCAATTTGTTATATCCGGTGTTTGCTGAAATTGTGAAAACAAATACTTATCCAAGCCAGTGAAAATGTTATTGGAGCTAAGACGACTCCGCACCCACATCGCAAAGAATGGACGCTAGATGGACACCAATTTGAAGAGTAACTGATTTAACTAAAGTCCCCCCGCCCTCTCCTCCCCATGATGTTTACTTAAAACATAATAGAATAAGAACAAGATGGGATGAACCATAACCCGCAAAGTCCCTTCTATACGAGAGCTGTCTTCGCTGTCAATGGTCTATACCTTTTGTCTTTGACTTGATTCTGATGTTGAAATATCTCCTTTTGAAAAAGCCTTGCAGATGTGCCAATGCGTCATAGTGAACTCTATAAGGGGCGCGCGCAGTGCATACGCGTCATTGGTTTGTCAAACGTCATTTGTCACTACGTATTTTTTTTTTTGTTTTTACGAAATTTTATATTTAACGTGATATGAGTTTTGCTTTCGCTTCAAGACTTGGGAAAACGGTGACAAAACTAGAATTTCACGGTACAATTTCAGTCTTGCTATAATTTGTGTGAAATCAGGTTGACTTTATATAGCTACATGCTATACTAAGTACACCTGCATTTCTTCTGAAAGCGCGTCAAGGTTTTTTACTGTTTTAATTATTTTCGGAAAAGAATTAATTTTTCCTAAAGAAGTTGAAAGGATACAAAACTGGCTAACGAACTCATCTAACGTCTTTCTCCAAACTAGCCATATGCAAAAGTTCAAGTAAGTATGACAAAAATTACGGACTCTAATCTGGGTCAACCGACTTCCTATAAACGGTTGTTTATGTCTTCAATGAGACATTCAGTTACAATATGCTCGGAGGCTCTCTTAGCCACACACTTAAGAAAGTATTTCGCCAGGTTTCAAGCTTGTGTGTACAGAAATATCGGAGATTCTCTTGTTTACATACATACGCACACACATACATACACACATACATACGCACATACGGCGCTTCGCGCCAAATGTACGTTCAGCAGCGAGGTTAGCGTAACGAGACATGACGTAGGCCTAATTTTTATCTTGTTACTTCAATTGTTAGAGGTTTAGCCTTCCCGCCTTTGACATCATGGACATGCTGTTAAATTCGCCCCACCACGACCCGTCCTAAAACGTCCTATAAATAGAAGGGACTTAAAAAATTAGTAAAAATAAACTGTCCCTTACGTATGGTAATTGCACATTACTCTAATCAAAGTCTGACATTTCGCTCATACCAAATTCCGCTTATAACAACAACAAAAATCGGTCCCCTGCGAATTGTTATATCCGGACTTTACTATATCTTAAACTTTCCATCTTTCTCTTGGAACAGTTCAAAGGATAGTGCGCAACGACCTTGACCTCCAAAAACTATCTGCAATAAGGATACCGCATTTTTGGATAGAGGCTCAACTGCAACAAAACGTTGATTGCTTAGATTAACTACTCAAAACGTTTAGCGTAAATGGCCTCTAACGACCGTGTCATGTCATCACTGAAGACGATATTTGCTTGTCCTGTAAGGGTATCCGCAGCAAACAATAAAATCAGGAGTGATAGGAGGCTAGGTGCAGTTTCATCAGATTTTCAGGATTGACGGCAACATTTTCTCTATTTTTTTTTTCTTAACTTAGAGGTCCATGTCATCGATCATATTTTAGCAGTGGAGCGCGCAGTCAATGCAAAATATCACGGAAGAATTTTATTTTCCAAAGTGTTAAAGTCTGCTCATGAACAGCGGCCAACTCCCAGTGGCCAGAACAAATTGCTTTTCCTTGAAAATGCCAGTGACCATAAATCCAAGGAAACCGTGTCCTACACAAAGAAGCAAAACACTCGTGCTTTTTCTCAACCATCATACAGTCTTTGCCTTGACCAATGTGATTTTTGGTTCTTCCCTAAACCGAAAAAGAGGCTGGCAGGACGGCGTTTTCCCGAATCCAGGACCTAGCAAAAGCCGTAAATTGACAGGTCCGACCCTGATTTTCATCAAAATGCCACATCACCTTTGAATCTTGCCTGAAGTAGCTGAAATTGCGCATTAACAGTGGATGATAGTGCATTACACAATGTGAATATCAAGTAAATTGGGCCAACGCTTTCGGTTTTACGGCACAACTATCATTACTTTTTTTTTATCATACCTCGTAGCGATCGTAGAACTATCTACATACAGTGCTAGCGGTCGTAGTGCAATCGACACGAAGTCTCGGGATACGTTGTGCTTTCGCTTGAGGTTATCCCCCATCCTCATCCTCTCCTTTCCCGTAACTAAACGGACACTAGTTCAGCCAGCGACGTCCTTGCAATGTACAAAAAAGGGTATTCGTCCTTTGACTTCTCTATGCTATAAAACGGCACAAGTTGTCATCATTTTCTGTTTTCTATATAAACGAGCCATGACAAAACTTATATCGTCATTCCCATGAAAAACAAAACAAAACAATAGACAAAACCCCCACAAATAATTAAACAAACCTCACAGCAAAGAAATAAACAAACAAAAAGACAACATTCACAAAAACCCATGATGAAATTTTGTATCGTGCCCTCACACGGTTGAGAACGGTGTACCGTATGTGCATCGAGCCAATTTCATTTATTTTTCGTGTCTTGCATAAGATTACTGAAGAAGCAGATACAAAGTCCCTGTGATCAAAATATAGATTTCTTTTCATTCTGTTACGCACCAAGCTGTGGCACGCCCCAGCCCGTGCACAGGTCTTCCGGTCTCGAATTTATCAGGTGACTAGTGGAAATACCTGAAAACTATTTTAAAAACGTGGTGCAGATTTGACCATTTTAATGATAAGTTTGTTTCTTTCAGAATATGCGCCTTTGCGGATTTTTCACTGCTTACCTCTGAATTGAGACAGCTTTCTGTAACTAAGATCCATAAAAACGTCAATTAATTTTCCAAATCTAGATCAAGATCTGTATAAGTCAGTTTGTAAACGGCGCCGTCCCAAATGATCAACCAATCACCAAGGGGCATGCTTCCATTACGAGACTAATCGAGACCGGAAAGGTTTCTGTGCACAGGCTGGGACGTGCCACAGCTTGGGGCGTAAGACATTCCAATGGAAAAATATCAAGCCATAGTTTAAGTGAAATTTGCATTGGAAGTGTGCGGCCTGTGACACAGTTTTAGCATGCGATGCGACTTTTCAGTACGCGGTACAATGTTTCAGTTAGCTGTACGACGTTTCAGCATTCGGTACAATGTTTCAGTTTGCGGTACGATGTTTAAGTTTGCGGTACCAAGTGTTAAGAAGTGAGCGGTACGACGTGTTCTATCAATGCAGAATACATCCCACTGGTCTGTTATAAATTGTGCATCAAATGTGTAGATTACGTGTGCAAGTCACTTGGGCATTTAGCAGTGGGGCTGTCAGGTATAACAAGCACATACTAAGGCCCTGCCGGCGTGCTCTATCCATGGAAACAGTTTGATTTGGCACCGGCTTGGCAACACCGACACTTTAACGCGGTTCCATCCAACTGTTACCTCTTTAGCCTCTGGCGGCAACTACAGGAGATAGCTCTACCGTTCTAGCTGAAGGCTATAGCCAGATAAGATAATCTGCCGCCACCCTTCAGCCAGCATAGTCGTTTCGTCTCAAGTCCCGCCCACAACATTTTTGTAAACAATCTCGGATCTACGTGGAAGGTAAAATTTACTTTAATCAGCGTGTTTGTGTAGTTTCGTTTTGTAGGCCACCACTTCTCTTCGCCGAGTTAGCTGCCTGAGAAAACTAAGTGTAAGGAGAGCATCCATCCTTGAAACCAATCTGGAAATTCTGAAAAGTATGCAAGGTGAATAAGCAATAAAAGCCAGAGAGCAGTTAGGAATCAGAGAAATGAAAAGCAGAGCCCATTACCCTAAACGGTTTGCCCTGCCCGCGGCGGGTTCAAAACAATATACAATACGACAGGTAGCTGCGACTCGGTGTTCTTTCAGACGTCTGCGAGCGTTTCCGCAAACCTAAGATCTAAAAATACACCATCAGTGAAAACTTCCTCCATTTGACGGTTAGTTGAAGCAGCGCACCTATAAACCAAGAGACACGGATTCTCATGAGCCAACGCAACCGCATAGGCTCATGACACTCCATGCCTTTTGCAGATGAGGGTTTGAGTATTATGAAGTGAGTCGTAAAAGCGCCATTTCGTGCCAGACAAGTGCAACATTAAACTAAATACCTCACCTCCCCGTGACCTGCCCGCCGCACTACCTTACCAAGCTGCCGCTACACCCATCACCACTGACGTAACAGTAACATAAGGCAATGGCAAAAATTAACTCAAACAAAACAAACAAACAAACAAGATCTCTAGTAGCGACAGTGTTGGTTTTCGTATTGTCTCTCTCGAAAAAAAAAAAAAAGAGAAAGATAGTAGACTCTATATCAGTGTTTGCATCTTCAAGTTCACGTGCGTCGGTAATTACTGCTGTTAGTGTTAGCGACAATCATTAAGGACAAACAATTGTCTTGAACCATCAATGTGATGTTCTTCCTCGGTCATATTTATCTTCCTGGCGGCAAATTTCAAATTGTACTCGGGTCTCTTCGAAATTATGGGTAGTTAGCGACACACACTTGAAGCGAAAGGGGCTGAGTGGCTGATGTAATGATGATACGTCCCTTTGTTATCTCCCTGTTTACTGTCTCGAGACAAGTCGCTCATCCACCTCCATTGGTGCGTTAGCGTCATCAAGAAATTGGAGGTGTGACATCATCTAGTGGGAATTGCAGTGCACACATATCATAGCCCTGCAGTGATAGCCTTGTAGTTCATTACATCGAAAGTGTTTAACAGCCGGGCAAATCCGGCATGCTATCTCTTCCAGTTTCCGAAAAACCGTCGCCAAACTTTCCGCCGAATAATTTGAATGTTTTGAATCTACCTTTTTCTTGCACATCTGGACAGTGGGGCGGGGATGGGGAGGCGGGGGTGGAGGGGGGGGGGGAAGTGGGCGGGGGGGGGGGGGGGCGTAGGAGTGGGGTTGGCCGCGGGGGTATCGGGGGATGTGGGGTGGGCTGAGATATAGAGCGTTGCAACCCAGTGTGTCAATTTTGACTCTTCACTATTATATCCGTTACATGTGAAATAGCAAGCTGTAGAAAAACAATCAAAAGTCTAACATTCATGAAATAGTGGATGGGATAAACACGGCAGTAATCAATTTGCTATCACCTACAGTTTTGCAAGGTTTATGAATTATGGGCTCAGGGAACACGTTTGCTTCGTTCAAATTTAAACGAACGTGCCGCTCATAACCACACCCACGACTGCTTATCGACTGGTTGAAGTTTGGTTTGATAAAATATCTTTGTCCTCTGAGTGGTACTTTTAAAACCCATGTGTGCATAGTTTAGGGGCTAAGCTCCCTGGAAGTAACCTTACCCACACTTTCCAAGCAATGTTAGAATCACAAGAATGTCAAAGCAAGCGCCATAGCTTGACATGATGTCAAAAATATACTATATGAAATTGTCAGAGTGGTGTTGACGTACAAAGATGATCTTTGTTGCGAAAAACATACGTTTTCCTGTGCATACGCCTATTTCTTTCACATATCAACATCCTCCCCACCCGAGTCCCACCTGAAGGAACGGACAAAAATTATTCGTTTTAAAGTTTTTTCTTTGTCTAATGTGCTACTGTTCTACCAGAAAGATATTCTGTAGAGATGTTTTACACCGCAGAAGACTTTAAAGGCCTACACCCATCTTACTCACACACCTTGATAGCGCTCCTTCACTTGTCACAGCAGTACATCAAAATTCCTCTTGGAGTTTCCATGTAATATTGGTGTGTTTAAAGGTATAAATATCTTATAAGACTGGTAATTTAGGATCAAAAGTGTGAAAATGGGACAGTTTTAGAAACAAATGCTCTTAAGACGACACCGGGGAACGCGGCTAACGGGAAAACAGATCACTGCAGGATGTTTCCTTTAAGAAATCAATATGAAGACTAAGAAGAATATAAGGACATAATACGTTTTATTGAAAACATCGAGTTGTGTTTTAAAAGGCTATATATGTTACAAACCCGTTTGATAAACCCTACTCGCTGGCTTGGACGGACGTACGCGTTATGCTATGTGTTATTATGTATTATTGTTAACTCGTACCTAAGACTTTATTTACAAATTGATTATTTAGTGCACTGTACAGCGAGCGGTCTAACATATGTTTTATTAAATTACTCACAGCCAGGCGAGAATGGGCATATTGCATTTACGTTTTCTGTTGGTGTTCCTGTCTATCTGTTTATATGCCTGTCCAGATATTTCTTTTCAATGGCAATATATCTAAAAACACCGATCGATTTGATTCTTATTATAGGTAACCATACAACACAGTTTAAAGACATATTGTCATAAGCAAAAACGGCCAAGGTCATCGCAACAATAGTGTTGTGTGGGCAATATCTTTGAAAGCAACGGGGCTCATTTGATCCACATTTTAGCGGTAGATAACAGAGTATTACTATCAATACTGCTTTGATAAATCAGCTTGTTAGTGTGTCTATTTTGAAAAAGGGATTTGGCCCGAAATATTAATTAATTCTGTTGTAAATGTCTTTTCTAAGCGTGTTGGTTCTTCTCCAATTAAGACCGATACCGTTTTGCTCACGCGTTGACGCTGAACGGCATGCTTACAAGTAAATCTCGAAGTGAACCTCTGATGCAAATTTATATTGTAACTGAGCCTGATAAGCCAATCATTGGACTGAAATGCAAAGAAATACTCATGTTTGTGGGTACAATGAGTGAATAAAATGTTAGATTATAAACAAAGGTTTACAATCATGTAGTTGAAAGAGTTTTTTTTTTAAGTATGTACTTAAGCTTCAATTAAAACATCTTTTAAAAATATGTTTGGGTGTCATAGCTACCGAGTAGACATATGTCGTGTTTGACCGCAGATGTGGGCCCACATCATATGTATAGCATCTCCAAAACATATTTCACGTTTACACGTAAGCGCAGTTTACATGCAGATAACAATCGAAAAAAAAAACCGTAATATGCGTCCTTGTTCTTATAAAAGAGTGACATTTGCTCGATACTCTAGTGCTAGCTTTTCTCAACAGTCAAAATCTGTTGAAAGCAGACGACATTTTTCGAAGCCGGGTGTACTCGTACTATCGTCGCATTTCAAAATAAAGTTTGCATTTCTCTAAAAGTTAAAAAAAAAAGAAAAAAGACTGAAACATCCAGTAGTATCAAGACATACTAAAATAATCAAAGCCCTCTCTCTGTTTTTACCGAATAGAATGTCTTGAGAGAGAAAGAGAGAATTAAACAGTAAAGTATGTACCTTTGGGCGACTTTGAATGCGACCTGTTCACGACAATGGAGGATCAATAGTTGGCAATACCTACTTTGTATCAGTTCAAGCTTAGAAACCAAAGCTCACCCTAGAGCAGACCTCTTGATTGCCTCCATTGCGTTATACGTCTTGTATTTTCTTTTTAATTGTTAATTAGTATTGTTATATGTTTACAGTCAAACAAGTAACAAATGTACGGAATTGAGAAGAATAACCACAAAATGAGTCGGTCGGTCCATGTTACGTGTATTCTCTCTTCTTTCTTTGTTGATCATTACTGGTGGTAACTGTATAGAAATAAGAAGTGTACTCATCTCTGTAATATCAGTGTGTTTGGAAAGAAGGTGTGTCTGACTTTACTAGCATAGAAAGGTGGAAAACAGCTTAAATCCTTAGACACATGCAAGGAATTTGTTGAACTTTACGTCCTGAAGGTTATTTATTTGGGTGTCAATTCCTTTTAATCGTGGATCTGAGGAAATTGCCACAGGCAAAAACAACATCCTGAATTATAGATGCTTTCAGAGTCTGGTTACAGATGTCGCAGGGAAAGTCGCGTGTATTACTCTGTCTGTCTGTCTGACCCCGGCATTTGAGAGATTCATTTTAGGTGTCAGTAAATTCTGATGTGCTTTTGTCAGAAAACCTTCTATCGGTTCTTTTTGTCTGTTTCAAAATGAATTTTCACATGTTTTTCTTATCTTAGGAGAATGTTGTGTGTTGTGAACATAATTTGGGTCCGTAGAAAAACAACGCTTGAGTCGAACAACTCTATGAAAAATCTAACGGCGGGAGATTTCCCCTGCTGATTCGACTTAAGCGTCGTCGACTGTATATCGGTAGTTTGCTACCTTTAGAAATATTGAACCTTTGATTACTTTGCAAGCACTATGCACTTTCTTACTTAAGTGTTATTCTTATTATTTTATTCTTTGTGGTATTTATACCAAGGACAGACTGTGAGAGAGGCAATGAAGCCTAAATCTCTATCCTTGTATTAAAATAAAGTTTATTCAGTTCAGCTGAGTACGCTTTAATTCTCGCTCTCTCTCTATCTCTCTCTGAGCGCCCCTCGAGTGTGTGTACATGTGTGTGTGTGTGTGTGTGTGTGTGTGTGTGTGTGTGTGTGTGTGTGTGTACATGTACATATTTGTCATTCATGTAGTAGATGTAGTAACGGCAAGTTTGAAAACTGGTCCTGTAACCAATGATGTTTACAGTTGTAAAATAAAGGTTCTCTCTCTCTCTCTCTCTCTCTCTCTCTCTCTCTCTCTCTCTCTCTCTCTCTCTCTCTCTCTCTCTCTCTCTCTCTCTCTCTCTCTCTCTCTCTCTCACATTGTGACTACAGTTCTACCGTCTGGGATGGATGCAGCGAAGTTCACATGAAAAAAGTTCATACCTGTGTGTGTGTGTGTATATATATATATATATATATATATATATATATATATATATATATATATATATATATATATATATATATATATATATATATATATATTTTTTTTTTTTTTTATTTTATTTTTTATTTCCATTTTTTTCCCTCCGAGTGGTGTGTGTGTGTGGGGGGGGGGGGGGATGGGTCTTTTTACTTACAACATATGTTTTATCTTTTGATGTATGTAACGAACGCCTTTAGTGCAGGTTTCGGTCGGACGATGGTGTGACGTCATTAGCAGTTGGACCGAATGTACACATGCGAATAATGCAGAGATAAGCATTGTTCACGTGCGGTAATGTAGCGGTGAGCGATGTTCACGTGTGACAGTGTGGGTTCGGGAAAAATTGCTAGTTAGAGATGCTATACCAGTCGAGCCGAGCGGTCGTTTTCGCTAGGGCTCTGAGGAAGAATTCTGGCTAGAGAATTCGATAGCTGTATATTGAATACAGGTATTTATTCTTTTATTACCGGTATTTATAATGACCTATTACGCTATTCAGATGAAAAAGGAAAGTATTGTTTTATGAATTATTATTATTAGAGTGCAGAAGAGCCATGTTTGAAGGAAATGCGATGGCTCGTGTCAATACTTGTTTAGTCATGTAATTATGTGATATAGTTTATAACCAGGATGTCATGTTGTATTCATTCATATGTGAAGATGTGGGACTGAAATAGGAATAGAATTCAGTATATATTTAGGTATACCTAATGATGAAATGTGCAGTAATATGTTACGAATTGGAGGTGAGCTGTGATTGTAATATTTGGCTCATAATCCATTGGGTGTAGGTACGTAAAATGTGTAAAGTGTTAAAGTGGCTATAGGAATTGTGTGCACTGTGTTAAAGTGGCTATAGGAATTGTCATAAGAATTATGACAATTGTGACTGTAGTATGGTGGCACTGATAAAGAAGACATTTTTCAGAGGAAATGATCTAGAGCGCTCTGAAGAATAATAATGTGTCGAAGACACATTTAGACTTTTGGGTATAAGAGCGAACATTTATGAGTGTATAAATGTTGTGTACAGCGGGGCCGGTACGGAGCGGACACCCCTGGTGTAGGGCCGATGAAGCTGTCCTGAAGGCATCACGTACGTGACCAGGTGCGGACATCAAGCCTTCATCTCTCCTTCGTCCTAGTGCTACGAGCAGCAACGGTAGCGAAGTAAGCCACAGATTCGTGCTACAGGACCACATGCAGTGTTCCGTCAGTGTAGCTATTGTCGCCTAGCGCCGTTAATTTCACGCCTAGGAATGTTCTAAATCTGTGAGTAGTCATTGAATAGTAATATTCAGTTCGGGAATCTCCGTCAAGTCGTCAATGTGATATTGACTGTGTCGACACTAGTATAAAGAGGAGTCGAGTGACGTCTCTCGTGAGAGACAACGACCTCTACGGTAGCGAGTGAATGTGTGAGCGCTGAAGTTGTGAATAGCCTATATGCCACTTGTTAGTTATTTGTGCAGATTGGTTTATATGATGTGAATTGTTATTTGTGTAGATTGGTTTATATGATGTGAATTGTGTGGTTTAATGTATGTTATGAGTGTATGAGAATAAGTTAAACAGAGGGCAAAGAGAGATAACCGTGTGGCCTTTGTCCTTGTTTGTAAGCGCGTGTGTGGTGGATGAAAGAGTCTAGTAAACAGAGATAGAACACCCACCTTTATACAGATTGGCAGAAAGCCCACGCACACACTCATTCCATAAACGTTTATATCTAACAATTTAGTTCAGTAGTACACTAAAAACACCGTCGTTACATTTGGTGACCCTAGACTTTCTGTGTTAACATTAGGTCATACATATTCATATTTAGTGAGGGTACCACTAGTTATAGATTTATATCGGTAGACTAGTGGGCTTATTCTTTTGAAATTTTGTTATAGGGTATGACTGGGATGTGGTGTTTTGTGTGATATTTGCCGTCTCCAGTTTAACGGCTGTGTCTGTGTACAGTTTCTGGGCACTAAGGATTTAGCTCTTTTTCTGTCTTGGGGGTTCCTATTCTCTTCTTCGGCTCTATTCTTCTGTTAGGGAATTGTATTTGTTTTACTAGTTCTTTGCTGTTGTAGGGTCCTATCCTTTTATGCGTGTGTTTGGGTGTATGTTCTCTTTGCCCTTATTTTAAGTAGATTATCCTGTTGGGATTTCAGTCTCATGTGATTTAATTTATTTTGTTTGTTTGATTTGTCTTGATTTTGATTTAGTTTTTTTTTTTTGTTTTTTTTTTTTTGTATTTGTGTATGTGGTCATACTTGGTTATTTTTGTTAAAATTGTTTCCCTTGGTTCGTTTTGGTTTGAGACTTTGATAATTTGATTGGGTTTATTTCCCTTTCGCCGTACATTTGGTATTTAGTATTAGCGATTATAGTGTTTGAGGTGTTTGACATAAATTTCATTTTATTTTTCTTTGAATATATATTTGGATTAACACTTTGAACTTAGTAACTTCCTTTTTCGCTGTACATTTCTTGGCTTCTATCAACTACAGTTGACGTTCTTCAGCATATATTGAGTTAGTGTGTTCTATTTTGGTATAAAACCGGTCACTGCATTACTTATAGACATATTGAGTTAATACAATACATACTTTGCTTTGTATACTTGTAAGACTTCACTGTTTTCATTGTAATTCAGACTGTGCATTGTCCTGTCAACTTACTTTTGGAGAAACTTGTTTCATAAGGTTTATAGAACAATTTATTGTGATTAATTGCATTTTGCCATTTCGTTGTCATTTTAGTACTTATTGATTTCCTGTTTAGACATTTTGATATTTTTTAGTAAGTTTTCTTTTGTTTGTTGATCTACATTGCACTTATCTATGTCTGACGATTATGATAAATTGTTCCAATCTTTTATTGCTCAAGCTACAACTTTGGGTATCCCTGATAAGGAACGTGCAAAATATGTACAGGATTGTTTTGATCGACTTGAGAGACAAAGATTGAGGGATGAAAAAAAATTGGAAGAAGAAACAAAACAGAAAAAAGCAGAAGTTGAGCTAGCAAATAAACAAGCAGAAGTTGAGCTAGCAAATAAACAAGCAGAAGTTGAGCTAGCAAATAAAAAAGCAGAAGTTGAGCTCGCAAATAAACAAGCAGATGTTCAGTTAGCGTTAGCGAATAAACAAGCCGATGTTCAGTTAGCGTTAGCGAATAAACAAGCCGATGTTCAGTTAGAGCTGGAAAGAGAGAAAACAAAACAAATGGAACTTGAGTTACATTCTGCACGTAGACTTGAGGAACAAGATGTCGGTCATGGAAACAGAGGTAGAGATAGTAATTCTTTTGGTGCTAGACCTGTTTACCCCAAGTTGCCTCTTTTCAAAGAAAGACAAGATGATATTGATTCATACCTTTTTCGTGTTGAGACGCATGCTACAGCCCTTGGCTGGGATCAAAGCAAATGGGTTACCTTTCTTTCCGCTTTGTTAGAAGGTAACGCATTGAACTTGTACCACAGTCTTGCTGCTCATGGTCCTGTAGATTATCAGACATTGAAGGACAATTTGCTTAAGAAGTTCCAGTGTACTGCAGAAGGTTTTCGCAAGAAGTTCCGTGAAATCCGACCAGACTCGAACGAACCTTTCCAAACTTTTGGTATTGAGCTAAACAGATTGTTTGATCGATGGATAGTTTTGTCCGGTGTTCCTAGAGACATGCAGGGAATTATGAATCTTGTGTTAGGTGAGCAGTTTCTAGAATGTGTGTCACAGGATCTTGCTACTTTCATTCGCGAGCGTGGACTTGTCACATTAGATATGGTTAAAACCGCTGAAAGTTATCGTCTTGCTCGTCCCGGAAAGAACTTGGCACGCAGATCGGCTGCTACGGTTTTCGGCTCAGTAGGATCAGTTGATTTAGCTGAAGAGTCACAAGCTGTTGCTGGCTCTGCAGATTCTCGCGGTGGTTACTCACACTATCGAGGTCGCGGCTATTGGAGAAATCGTGGTGGTTTTCGACAGACCGACCAAACACCCTCGGTTTCGAACCAAAAGGTCGAAGGTCGTTTTGATCAAACTCGAGGACCTTTGAAACGTGGACGTGGAGGTGGTTCGTTTTACACCAATTTTGATAATTGCCCTCTTTGTGATGGTAAAGGTCATGGTCCCAGGCAGTGTCCTCTTCGCAACAGTCCAAACCCTTGCTCTGTTTGCAACATTTGTGGTCATACTCGAAGACTGTAGACTCTGAAGTTGTTTGCTCTATTTTTGATCAGTCAGCTGGGTACTTGCATTTAGAAGTTGGTTCTGTCAATTCTACTGCTTGCTCAGTTCTGCGCGACACAGGTGCTACCATTTGTGGTGTTCGAAAACGTTTGGTTTCTGATAAACAGTATGTACCAGGTACTGTCCGTTGTAAAACTTTTGGTGGAGAAGTCAACACTTACCAGCAGGCTAAAGTTGTTGTTTCTTGTCCATATTTTGCTGGAGAGTTGGTTTGTTGTGTTCTTGAGGATCCAGTTGCTGACTTGATTGTGGGTAATATTCCAGGTTTGATTGTCCAGCAGGCCCAAGATACCATAGTTGCTGCTGCTGTTGATGAGGTCCCTGTTGCTGCTGTCACTACTCGTGCTCAGGGTAGGAAACAAGGTCTCCCGCACGAACCTCTTGTCACTGTGTGCGATGACTTGACGGTCACTCGTGCTGAACTCATTCAGTTGCAGAAAGGTGATGCTACTCTGCAAGGTTGTTTCAATTTAGCTGCCTCAGGTGAAGAAAAGGTTGTTGGTTCTGCTACTTTCTATTTTCAAGATGATATTTACAGGAGGTATCGGAAATCAAAGGATATTTTGCATCAGGTTGTTGTTCCCGAGAAACTTCGTGCTTCAGTCATGATTGCTGCGCATGATCAACTTTTAGCTGGTCATTGTGGAGTTCGTAGAACTCTGACTAGGATTCTATCCCAATTCTTTTGGCCTGGTGTTTCTGTGGATGTGCGTACTTATGTTCACACTTGTGACATTTGCCAGACGTCAGTTTCAAAAGGCACAGTTCCCCCTGTTCCTTTGGCGACTATGCCTCTTATCTCGACTCCGTTCGAGAGGGTCGCTATTGATATCGTTGGGCCTTTTCTCCTTTTTTGCTTCCAGATGTCGAGGTTGTGGAGCCTCAGTGTGCTGTTCCTAATGTGGACGGTTCAGATTGTCATACTGTCCCATCAGTGGCTATTGGTGTTGTCCAAGATGTTGATGTTGGTGGTCTTCCCACTATTCCTCTCTTGTTGTTTGGCTATTGTTTGGGCCATTTCGAAATTTTCCAAATTTCTTTGGGGGGTCGATTTCATTCTCCAGACTGACCACAGACCGCTGACGTACTTGCATACAAGTCGCTTTAAGAATTCTCGCATCTTGCGTTGGTCCTTGTCCTTACAAGAGTTTAGATTCATTCTCGAACCACTTCCAGGTACACAGAATGTGTTCGCGGATCTGTTGTCACGCGCTGATCGTGCTCAGTCGGTTCCATAGGTCAAGGTTTCATAGTCGTTACTGTATTTTAACATTATCCTACGAACTTGTAAAAAAGACCCTCGGTCGGTTCTTTTTTTCGTTGAGAGGGGGGTAGTGTAACGAACGCCTTTAGTGCAGGTTTCGGTCGGACGATGGTGTGACGTCATTAGCAGTTGGACCGAATGTACACATGCGAATAATGCAGAGATAAGCATTGTTCACGTGCGGTAATGTAGCGGTGAGCGATGTTCACGTGTGACAGTGTGGGTTCGGGAAAAATTGCTAGTTAGAGATGCTATACCAGTCGAGCCGAGCGGTCGTTTTCGCTAGGGCTCTGAGGAAGAATTCTGGCTAGAGAATTCGATAGCTGTATATTGAATACAGGTATTTATTCTTTTATTACCGGTATTTATAATGACCTATTACGCTATTCAGATGAAAAAGGAAAGTATTGTTTTATGAATTATTATTATTAGAGTGCAGAAGAGCCATGTTTGAAGGAAATGCGATGGCTCGTGTCAATACTTGTTTAGTCATGTAATTATGTGATATAGTTTATAACCAGGATGTCATGTTGTATTCATTCATATGTGAAGATGTGGGACTGAAATAGGAATAGAATTCAGTATATATTTAGGTATACCTAATGATGAAATGTGCAGTAATATGTTACGAATTGGAGGTGAGCTGTGATTGTAATATTTGGCTCATAATCCATTGGGTGTAGGTACGTAAAATGTGTAAAGTGTTAAAGTGGCTATAGGAATTGTGTGCACTGTGTTAAAGTGGCTATAGGAATTGTCATAAGAATTATGACAATTGTGACTGTAGTATGGTGGCATAAAGAAGACATTTTTCAGAGGAAATGATCTAGAGCGCTCTGAAGAATAATAATGTGTCGAAGACACATTTAGACTTTTGGGTATAAGAGCGAACATTTATGAGTGTATAAATGTGTACAGCGGGGCCGGTACGGAGCGGACACCCCTTGTGTAGGGCCGATGAAGCTGTCCAGAAGGCATCACGTACGTGACCAGGTGCGGACATCAAGCCTTCATCTCTCCTTCGTCCTACCATCACTGGTGCTACGAGCAGCAACGGTAGCGAAGTAAGCCACAGATTCGAGCTACAGGACCACATGCAGTGTTCCGTCAGTGTAGCTATTGTCGCCTAGCGCCGTTAATTTCACGCCTAGGAATGTTCTAAATCTGTGAGTAGTCATTGAATAGTAATATTCAGTTCGGGAATCTCCGTCAAGTCGTCAATGTGATATTGACTGTGTCGACACTAGTATAAAGAGGAGTCGAGTGACGTCTCTCGTGAGAGACAACGACCTCTACGGTAGCGAGTGAATGTGTGAGCGCTGAAGTTGTGAATAGCCTATATGCCACTTGTTAGTTATTTGTGCAGATTGGTTTATATGATGTTAATTGTTATTTGTGTAGATTGGTTTATATGATGTGAATTGTGTGGTTTAATGTATGTTATGAGTGTATGAGCTTTCGGGCGACTTTTCAAGCGGGTGTGGCACAATCAACAGCTGAAAACAGGCACCAAGATCAGCGTGTACAGAGCTGTGGTCCTCACCACCCTGCTGTATGGGTCCGAGTCCTGGGCCCTCTACCGCAGCCAACTACGACTCCTCGAACGCTTCCACCAGCGCTGCCTGCGTACCATCCTGGGCATTCACTGGAGTGACTATGTCACCAACGTCGAGGTCCTTGAACAGGCTGAAACTGTGAGCATCGAGGCTTTGCTGCTGCGGACACAGCTCCGCTGGGCGGGGCATGTCTCCAGGATGGAGGATCATCGCCTACCAAAGATCACCCTGTTCGGCGAGCTTGCTACTGGACACCGAGACAGAGGGGCACCAAAGAAGAGATACAAAGACTGTCTCAAGAAGTCACTTAGTGCCTGCCAAATCGACCACCACCAGTGGTCTTCGCTTGCTGCAGACCGTGACACCTGGCGCTCCACCATTTACAAGGCAGCTGTCTCCTTTGAGGACTCTCACAGAGCTAGCCTTAAGGACAAGCGGCTCAGGAGAAAAAACGGAGATGCCGCAGCTCAGAACCCTGGCCATACCTTCCCCTGCAGCCACTGCGGTCGAACCTGCCTGTCTCGGATTGGCCTCCGTAGCCACGAACAAGCCTGCAGACGTCGTGGGCAACTCCTATAAAATCTTCGTTCGCGAAGTCAAGCCAAGAGATGAGTGTATGAGAATAAGTTAAACAGAGGGCAAAGAGAGATAACCGTGTGGCCTTTGTCCTTGTTTGTAAGCGCGTGTGTGGTGGATGAAAGAGTCTAGTAAACAGAGATAGAACACCCACCTTTATACAGATTGGCAGAAAGCCCACGCACACACTCATTCCATAAACGTTTATATGTAACAATTTAGTTCAGTAGTACACTAAAAACACCGTCGTTACAATGTATCGTCTGATGTATTTTTATATGTGTAGAGTAGCAGGACAGTTTGGAAGATAGGCATTGCTATGCCTAAAACTTTTTTATCCTGAATAAAAACGTTTCATCATATCTCTCTCTCTCTCTCTCTCTCTCTCTCTCTCTCTCTCTCTCTCTCTCTCTCTCTCTCTCTCTCTCTCTCTCTCTCTCTCTCTCTCTCTCTCTCACCCCCACCCGGGTCTGCCCTGGGGGACTTGGGTGGGGTTAGGTACTTTTTAGTTCCCAGGGTCACCCTGGTCAGCCCCACGGGGTGGGTTTTTCTCTCTATTCTAGGGCATGTGTTTCTGTCTACCCTTTGTCCATTCACCTGTATTTGCCTTTTTAAAACTCTCCCTCCTGTCTGCACTGCCTGTAGCTCTTGATATTGGATGTGTGTTGCTAAATGGTCTTAGCTTTATTTAGGCCCCATGTGTTAGGTTTATTTAACGTATTTGACCGGCTGGCGACATACATTCAATGTTCTGTTTATTTTTTTTTTTCACAAGCAGTGCAGGCACGTCCTGAGAAAGCCTTGTTGCTGTCGGGACGTTAAGCAATGTACAATCAATCAATCAATCTCTCTCTCTCTCTCTCTGTCTCTCTCTCTCTCTCTCTCTCTCTCTCTCTCTCTCTCTCTCTCTCTCTCTCTCTCACGCACACACATCAACGTGGTCTCCTGCCCTTAACATTAAACCTGAACTCTGAGCCCCTTGATCAAGTAAAAAAAAACATCGTTTGCTTGGAGTCGCAGTAGATAACCAGCTCAGCTGGGAACCACATATCGAAAACACATGCAAAACAATATCTAAAAATCTATTCCTGCTATCAAAACTAAGTCAAATAGTTAACACTGACACTAGAAGACTCTTTCTCCATGCCCACATTAAGACACGCTGTGATTACTGCTCCACTATCTGGGATGGATGCAGTGAGGTACATTAAAAAAAAATTAACTCATTGTATCGTCGAGGGGTAAAGTTAACTGTGCCTGGTCCCTCTCCCACCGACGAAAAGTTTAGAACCATCCGACTGCTAAACCTAAACAAACAGTTCACATTTAATCGATGTATACTTATGCATAAAATTCTTCACCATAAAACCCCATCTTACCTTCGTATGTTATTTTTGGATAGTCAAAGACAAAACACGATGAACAGTTTGTTACAGCTACCATGGGCCAGGCTCGATATATATAAAACCAGCCTTTCGTTCTCAGGTGCCAAAGCCTGTAACGAACTACCACCCCAAATTAAATCCAATTCTAACTCTAGAACCTTCAAAACTCGTTTATATAACATCTTGTTACAGTAACTTAATGCCTGAACGGACTACTTATATTACTATATATATAAATAATTTTTTCAATAAATTCTGAGAATGCTGTGCTAATGCCATGGAAATCCAGGCTGGTAAGCTTGCATTGTGTCATCAGGACATCAGCTGTCCTTTTGTGACTGCATCGCTTATTAGATCTTTTGAGCCTTCCACTGAACACCTAACCCCACCCGGGTCTGCCCTGGGGGACTTGGGTGGGGTTAGGTATTTTTTAGTTCCCAGGGTCACCCTGGTCAGCCCCACAGGGTGGGTTTTCTCTCTATTCTGGGGCATGTGTTTCTGTCTACCCT
Source organism: Semisulcospira habei (assembly GCA_036245525.1). NCBI lineage: Eukaryota > Metazoa > Mollusca > Gastropoda > Semisulcospiridae > Semisulcospira > Semisulcospira habei. Next base: position 192,538,462 of record BTPG01000002.1, on the reverse strand, counting down.
TGGTCCATTCACCTGTATTTGCCTTTTTAAAACTCTCCCTACTGTCTGCACTGCCTGTAGCTCTTGATATTGGATGTGTGTTGCTAAATGGTCTTAGCTTTATTTAGCCCCATGTGTTAGGTTTATTTAACGTATTTGACCGGCTGGCGACATACATTCAATGTTCTGTTTATTTTTTTTTTTTCACAAGCAGTGCAGGCACGTCCTGAGAAAGCCTTGTTGCTGTCGGGACGTTAAGCAATGTACAATCAATCAATCCACTGAACACCTACTACATAAAGTAATAGGGACTACCCCCAGGCGCCCCGCAACCCGCTGGAGAATATCCAGTCCTCCCCCCGAGAGGGGAGGCTAGTGCATGAATATTCCCAAACAGATCTTGGACCTGCTGGATAGATTTAAGATTTTGCCGCCTACGACCGGTTTCGACCCAAGGTGGGTCTCATCAGGTAGGCATACGGCGTAACCTGAAATTGCAAACACAACGCATATACCAGAAGCCGCCTCCAGAATTTGACTGGTAGCAACCACTAGTCCAGCGTGGATTGCATCCCTAAAGCTTTATGGGGTGTTGCAGTGGAAGAAGACTGACTAATTTTGAAAAGGCAACACCTAGGCAATTTTGTGGTACAATTATTCATTACTTATAACAAAGGCGTCGCCCAAGCCAAAAAATGCACTCAATCAGAGTAGCTCCAAGGGACATAATTTTTCAATAAATTCTGAGAATGCTGTGCTAATGCCATGGAAATCCAGGCTGGTAAGCTTGCATTGTGTCATCAGGACATCAGCTGTCCTTTTGTGACTGCATCGCTTATTAGATCTTTTGAGCCTTCCACTGAACACCTACTACATAAAGTAATAGGGACTACCCCCAGGCGCCCCGCAGCCCGCTGGAGAATATCCAGTCCTCCCCACTGCAACACCCCATAAAGCTTTAGGGATGCAATCCACGCTGGACTAGTGGTTGCTACCAGTCAAATTCTGGAGGCGGCTTCTGGTATATGCGTTGTGTTTGCAATTTCAGGTTACGCCGTATGCCTACCTGATGAGACCCACCTTGGGTCGAAACCGGTCGTAGGCGGCAAAATCTTAAATCTATCCAGCAGGTCCAAGATCTGTTTGGGAATATTCATGCACTAGCCTCCCCTCTCGGGGGGAGGACTGGATATTCTCCAGCGGGTTGCGGGGCGCCTGGGGGTAGTCCCTATTACTTTATGTAGTAGGTGTTCAGTGGAAGGCTCAAAAGATCTAATAAGCGATGCAGTCACAAAAGGACAGCTGATGTCCTGATGACACAATGCAAGCTTACCAGCCTGGATTTCCATGGCATTAGCACAGCATTCTCAGAATTTATTGAAAAATTATGTCCCTTGGAGCTACTCTGATTGAGTGCATTTTTTGGCTTGGGCGACGCCTTTGTTATAAATAATGAATATATATATATATATATATATATATATATATATATATATATATATATATATATATATATATATATATATATATATATATATATATATATATATATATATATATATATATTCACTGTTATTGATATGTGTGCGCATTATTTGCATTGCTTTTGTATTGTTGTTTGTTTGTTTTTGGTTTTTTATTTTCATTTCCGTTTATTTCTTCATGTTTCGAATTATTGTGTTTCTCTTACTCTTTGTTATTAATGTTTCTTTTCTAACAGGACAGTTTGTAAGAGAGGCGTTTCGCCTAAAACTTTATCCTGTCAATAAAACGTTTCATCATCATCATCATCTCTCTCTCTCTCTCTCTCTCTCTCTCTATCTCTCTCTCTCTCTCTCTCTCTATCTATCTATCTATCTATCTATCTATCTATCTAATCTATCTAATCTATCTAATCTATCTAATCTATCTAATCTATCTAATCTATCTATCTATCTATCTATCTATCTATCTATCTATCTCTCTCTCTCTCTCTCTCTCTCTCTCTCTCTCTCTCTCTCTCTATATATATATATATATATATATATATATATATATATATATATATATATATATATATATATATATATATATATATATATATATATATATATATATATATATAATATTCACTATTATTGATATGTGTGCGCATTATTTGCGTTGCTTTTTTCCAGTTTATTTCTTCATGTTTCGATTTATTGTGTTATTGTGTTTCTTACTCTTTGCTGTTAATATTTCTTTTCTAACAGGACAGTTTGTAAGAGAGGCGTTTCGCCTAAAACTTTATCCTGTCAATAAAACGTTTCATCATCATCTCTCTCTCTCTCTCTCTCTCTCTCTCTCTCTCTCTCTCTCTCTCTCTCTCTCTCTCTCTCTCTCTCTCTCTCTCTCTCTCTCTCTCTCTCTCGTTCGTCCGTCAGTGTGTGTTTAATTGTCTCTAATTAAATTGCCAGTTTACATTCTGATAAAGATACCACTGATAGTTCGATACTGGCTGTTCATTTCTGACGCCTTATTTGATTTGTGATCAGACAGTTACGACCTCCATTTTCTGATAATAAAAATGACGCATACAGTACAAACACGAATGGATCGCAGTACTTAATTCTCTCTTGACAGACCGTAACTAGGCGGAATTTTTATTGGATCTAAAAGTGTGATCTGCAAAGCACGTTTCACCTCATAGTTCCTAAAAGCACCGGCACGCTACCACTCCAAATGACTGTGTAGATAAGGCAAGGTGTTAAGACTGTGCAAACTTGACTGTACACTGCTGCTTTATGTCTGCATCCCTTGTGAACAAACAGCGCTTGAGTGTACTATAGGGCCGTATAACACAGGGCCGACCACACGCGTCGCCGAAATTCATATCCCCATAATTATGAGCAGGAGAGCTCCCTGAACACACAACAGCGCCCCTCGAGTCAATCACCGGGCTGGGGGAAAACACACTGACAGCCCATGGCTTCGCACCCTCGTATCTCCCACCGTATGGGTAGCAGGGACGCAAAAAAAAAAAAAAAAAAAAAAAAAAGAAGAAGAAGAAGACTGAAGTTTACCAACGTTACGTTTTCCGGGTTTAAGTTCCCCGGCACCGAGGTGATAGGGGACTATGTTACTTGAGCAACACGATGCACAGTTTCCTGGTGTCATCATCTGTCGCTATATATGCAAGGAGTCATGAGAATCTACGCCTCTTGCACATGTAAGTTTGTGAGAAAATCGAGCTCACGGCCCTAGACCAGCATACTGAATCTTCCTCCAACACGTCCTTTCAGGCCCTAGTGATAACAACTCTTTGACAACGGCCTCCGGGCAGGAAAAGAGAGTTGCGACAAGACCGCCACTTTTATCCGTCCGCCCCACATGAACGATTAGCACAGTGACGTCCACATAGCACTGAGCACCCGTAATTTATTTTGTTTAATGGAAAGATCAGTTATAATTTGATTTATTTTTGCAACAAACACACCTCACATTTCAGTTCCAGTCGGTGTTCTAGTCCAAAGTAGCTTACAAAAAGGAATCCGACATGGCACAGTCTGTATTTGATTCCCAACAAAACGTTTTTTTTTTTTTTGTGTGTGTGTGTGTGTTTTTTTTTTACATAATTCTTTTTATTTAAAACAAGATGGGATGAACCATAACCCACGAAGTCTCTTCTATATCAGAGCCATAACCCACAAAGTCCCTATATGCGAGCTGTCCTCGCTGTCAAGGGTCTCTATCTGTTGCCTTTGACCTGATTCTGATGTTGAAATATCTCTAATTGAAAACGCCTGGTAGATTTGCCCATGCATCAGTGAGCTCTATAACGCGTCATTGGTTTGAACAACGTTATTTATCATGACGTAATTTTAGTTTTTACGTAATTTTATATTTTACGTGATATGAGTTTCACTTTGCCTTATAGACTTGAGAATAATGGTGACAAAACTAGAATTTCACGGTACAATATCAGTCTTGCTATAATTTGCGTGAAGTGCGGTTGACTTTACAGTGTACATGATAATTTACTGTACACGCGCTTGCTCTTCTCGGACAGCGCGTCGGGTGTGTGTGTGTGTGTGTGTGTGTGTGTGTGTGTGTGTGTGTGTGTGTGTGTGTGTGTGTGTGTGTGAGAGAGAGAGAGAGAGAGAGAGAGAGAGAGAGAGAGAGAGAGAGAGAGAGAGAGAGAGAGAGAGAGAGAGAGACGTCATATCTAGAGATTGCGTTGATGTCTGGTTGGTGACAAAGTTGCTGCTTTTACGTCACCGTCACTGCCCGATTTCCTTCAGAAGTCGAGGTTTGTTTGTTGTTGTTTTTTAATTGTCTGCAGAGAATTAATTTTTACTGAAAAAGTTCAAAAGATACAACGCTGGCTAACTAACTCATCCAATGTCTTTCTTTCTGTAATCTAGCTATATAATAATAATACCGGTTATTATATAGGCGCTTTACCCAATTCTGCGCATCGGCCCAAAGCGCCGCGAACTGAACCCAACACGCACACTCACGTGACACACACGCATTCACTCTGAAGACAAACACAGTACAAGACAAACATAGGACATTCACGTGGTGCGAAGGTTCAGCTCAGCTACTGAGGTTTCGGAAATTTTGATCGCTTGTATTTGAAATTATAAAGTGGCCTGAAACCGGTACAATACAATACAATACAATACAATACAATACAACTTTATTGTCTGTTCGAGTCCAGGCACGACAGAAATTTGCCTTTCGGCTCGTCATGAAACAACAATATAAGACATTAACAAACGCTGCAAAAGCATATCATGAAAAATTATCATTGCAGCAATCACAAGCAATCTGTCACAAGATGGGAGGTAATGTTAAGTAGATCATACTTATCGCGGCGTTATAAACGAGAGTTCAAAATCGAGACAGCAGTTGGAATAAAAGACTTCTTAAAAACATTCCTTTTGGCAAGTGGCATGTTGAAACGTCTGCCTGATGGTAGCATTTGAAACTGATCAGAGAGTGGGTGACTAGGATCATTGACAATGCTAGCAGCTATCCTTCGGACAGCTCTATGGTACAGATCATCTACTGGGTACTGTCCTAGGCCAATGATCTTCTCAGCTGTTCTGACGATACGTGACAGTCTGCCCCTGTTTTTCATACTGAGATTGCCATACCAAGCAGTGATGTTAAACGTCAGTATGCTTTCGATCAGGCTTCTATAAACGGATTCTAAAACCCTGGAACTGACATCAAAACTTCTCAGTTTCCTAAGAAGGTACAGACGCTGGTTTGCTTTTTTCACAATCAGATCAGTGGAGGGGGAGGAAGAGCCGGAGTACCCGGAGAAAGAACCCCCGACGGTCCGCCCGAATTAACGGTGACACTTACGACGCCGGAACCAGGTATCGAAACTCGCACCATTAGCATTGGTGGCAGGCGCCTTTACCACTGCGCAACGGACCGCCCCTATATCCAAAACTACAAGTCAGTATGACACAAATTACGGACTCTAATGAGTCACAACCGACTTCCTATAAACGGCCTTTTAACCCTTCAATGAGACACCCATTGCACAAGGAGGCTCTCCTAGGCACCCCGCCTTGAACAAAGCACTTCGCCAAGTTTCAAGCTTGTACGTACACAAATGTCGGAGATTCTCCTGTTTACATACTTACGCGCGCGCGCGCACGCACGCACGCACGCACGCGCGCACACACACACACACACACACACACACACACGCATACACACATACGGCGCTTCGCGCCAAAAGCACGTTTAGCAGCGAGGTTAGCGTAACCAGACATGACGTAATTTTTATCTGGTTACTTTAGTTGTCAGATGTTTAGATCTGCCCGCCTATGTCTTCATGGGCATGGATTTGAATAAACCGACTCAATCCTATGGCGGGAAGATTTAGGCTCCGCCCCTTTAGTCGGGGTCCGGCAAGCTGCTACCCGTACTTCACGAAAAATAGCGCGAGTGTAGACTGCTAGTATAGTAAAACACGCTGATGATTGTTGATTGTTTTTAACCATTTTTAGGATGATATATCTTCTAAAGTATAGCATTATTAGTCCATAAGCTAGCCCGGTCTTCCGTGCACCCCCCCCCCCCCCCCCCCCGCCCCAGTACTCAATAAAATGGGTTTCGAGTGTACCTTAGTATGTCCTGAGATGTTTAAGCCATGTTCCCCGAAAATCCTCAGGAACACACCAGAGATATAGCCGATGGCGCAAGGGTACCCTCATTCACGCGCTTCGCGGATGCTAAAGTGCGGTTGACGAACATTTTCCTCTAAATAAATCAGAATTCATTCCAGAAGCCCAAATCAGGCAATATTATGTTAAGGCACACCTACTGCTTCCTCCGAAACCCCCCCGTCCGCCCCCCCCCCCCCCCCCAAAAAAAAAAAAAAAAAAAAAAAAAAAAAAAAAAAAAAAAAACAGAATGAAAAAATATTGAGTCTCTGGCTCACAGTGAAGGTATTTGTGCACCCAGTAAACGGCCATTTCCGCGAAATCGCAATAAAAAAAAAAAAAGACAAAAATAATGTGTCAGATGCCTTCAGACATTTTCTATAGCAGTGGCAGTCCATTTTCAGGCTTACGTCATTAAAACAGGATGTTACAATTATTACAAACCTGACTGTGATCACTGTGAATGCTACAGTGGTTGATTTTGTATCCCTACCCCAAGTTGTAATAGAAAAAAAAAATACTAAAGTTCTTCCATTTAATTTTAACCTCTCTTTACCTATTACGTTTCAATAATGTGAGCATAAAGTGCAAGAAAATAAGGAAAGTCGGCATCCTTTACGGTACATTCGTGGTGAATGATAGCTTTTTCCCCATTTAAAATTGCCGAATTGGGAAACGTACGTTGTTTCCGATGCCCTCCGAAATTTTGTATACAAATGATAGGTCATTTTTAGGTTTTATTGGTTAGGATAGAGTACCAAACTTACTCCCAACCTGATTTTATGATGCTGTGATGCATTTAGGGGCCACAGTGGCTAAATGTGCTGCCCTACCCCCATTTTACCAGTACGCAAAGAAAATAATAATAATAATAATAATAATACATAGTATTTTATATGGCGCATTTTTCATATTTATACTATAACTTAATGCGCAAGACATAGCCGCGAACTGAAACCAACAAGCACGCCCACGTGAATCACGCGCATTCCCTCACACAATGTACATAAACACAGAACATTTCTTTGAAATTTAAATCGTCTTTTATATTTTTGAAATTTGATTAAGTGGCCTGAAAAATAAGACCAAATTCGTGGGGGAGAAAAGAGCCGGAGTACCCGGAGAAAGAACCCCCGACGGTCCGCCCGAATTAATGGTGACACTTACTGGAGGAGAATAGTCCGACGCCGGAACCGAAAATCGAACCTCGCACCTCTTCCTTTGGTGGCAGGCGCTTTTACCGCTGCGCCACGGACCGCCCCAATGATCATAACAATTGCTTATGTCATACTCATCTGTTTAAATATTTTTGTTACCAGTTTTCTTAACAAAGTATGCATATTGAGCATACAAAAGTGTGACCATTTCATTTTTTTTTAATATGACCCATAATTTAATTGTAATTTTTTTAGTTAAGGCATGTTTAACAGGGGCTGCCGTTGAAGCTTCTACCGTCTGCACATTCAGCAGTCTTGTCAAACTCGGGGAAGGTGTACCTCAGGGAGATCTTGTGTCTGATGCTGTTCTTCGTCTCGAACATCCTCTATGCGGATGACTTTGCAGTGTGGAGTGCAGCAGAACATAAAGAAATAGCATCCTGCAGAATCCAAGATGCTGCCAATAGTCAGCAGCTGGACTGAAAGATAGCCACTCAAACTGAGCTAGACCATCTCTTTCAATCAGATGGAAGAGGTCACCTTGAAACAGGAGACCTTCCAGCACCAAAGACGGACAGGCCAACTTTACTGGCAACAAATAAATTACTGATTCACGTGGAGGCCTCACATCGAAGCCATGGAAGCTAGAGCTGTAAAAAGAATTCTCTGATGAAGAAACTGGTGGGGACCACATTGGCGCAAATTACAGCATCCTGGCGCAAGCAAACACCAGCCATACATCGACAACATGAAACACTGCCTGCAAAACCAGAAAAAGCCAGGCTTGACAAGATGCAGAACATGATTCTCATGATGCAGTGACATTCTTAGAGCCATCTGGAGCACACCAATTTAGGAAATGGAGGACATTGGAGCCACTGGAACGCAAAACAGCACACACGATGAAGAGACTTACTAAACACCGACAGCACTGGAGACTACAGGAGCAGACGGGTCCGCACAAGACGCCATGCGGAATGAAGGAAGTGGCGTGTGCATCTGTTGTGCAGACCTCACTACTACCTCCCTCTCCTTACCAGCTGGCGGCAGCAGCTCCAACTACCGTACAGATCTGCCGGTGCTCAACACAGCAGCAGAGCACTAGCTAGGGAAGGCAGCAGCTTGATCCACTGATCTCCTCACCAGGAAGCTTAAAGATAGACTGGATGCCATGTCCAAAAAATAGTGCTGCAGTGGATTCCAGTGCATTCTGGAGTAGCTGGGAATGGAGAGGCTGACAGCCTGGCCAAAGCAGGCGCCAGACTACCTCAAGATCACAACCTCCTGTAAATAAATCAAGACACTACAGCAACAAAGTGATTGGCAACAGCAAAATGGCGGCTGCAGCCCGTGGGTAGACGACATCAACAAGCTGTACAGGGAGAGCCAGGCCACCATCTTTCATCTACGCACTGATCACTCCGGATTCACCTCGTGAGACTGGGTCATGCGGAAACACCCCTATGCGAATATGGCATAGAAAATCAGTCTCCTTAGCACATTCTCCAGGCCTGTCCATACAGAGAAGCTTGATTGATTGATTGTACATTGCTTAACGTCCCGACAGCAACAAGGCTTTCTCAGGACGTGCCTGCACTGCTTGTGAAAAAAAAAAAAACACAAAAAAACCCCAGAACATTGAATGTATGTCGCCAGCCGGTCAAATACGTTAAATAAACCTAACACATGGGGCCTAAATAAAGCTAAGACCATTTAGCAACACACATCCAATATCAAGAGCTACAGGCAGTGCAGACAGTAGGGAGAGTTTTAAAAAGGCAAATACAGGTGAATGGACAAAGGGTAGACAGAAACACATGCCCCAGAATAGAGAGAAAACCCCACCCTGTGGGGCTGACCAGGGTGACCCTGGGAACTAAAAAATACCTAACCCCACCCAAGTCCCCCAGGGCAGACCCGGGTGGGGTCCATACAGAGAAGCGGTCCGCTGGCTGTTCTGACCAGAAGACACGCCCCTGTACACCAAACTCTGAAAACCTGCTGTCGAGCCCTTGACAGCTCACTTATTGGCAGCCAGAACAATATAAGATTTAAAGACGGCCATTAAGGAATTGAACGCTGCAGAAGAAGAAGGCAAAAAATGGGTGTGGAAGTGGTGATCTCGTGGTGGAAATGTAAAAACTAAGTATTTTGATAACATTGTTTTGGCTGTTAGGAACCATGAAACTTTATTACGCATATTCATATTTACACATTTCTTGACGAAAATAAATGAAAAGAAAAGGGGAAACCTTACTAGACCCGCCTTACGCTAGGTAAAATATCACCTAAAAGATTAGCCAGTTAAAAATAGTTACAATTAAATTGACGGGTCACATTGAATTAACGAAATGATCACAAATTTGTATGGCTGGTTGTACATTGCCTAACGTCCCGACAGCAACAAGACTTTCTCAGGACGTGCCTGCACTGCTTGTGAAAAAAAACAAACTAAACAGAATATTGAATGTATGTCGCCAGCCAGTCTAATACGCTAAATTAAATAAGACCATTTAGCAAACCACATGCAATATCAAGAGCTACAGGCCGCGCAGACAGTAGGGAGAGTTTTAAAAAGGAAAATACAGGTGAATGGACCAAAGGTAGACAGAAACACGCGCCCCAGAATAGAGGGGAAAAGCCACCCTGTGGGGCTGACCAAGGTGACCCTGGGAATTAAAAAGTAGTTAACCCCACCAAGTTCCACACAAATTTTTATGCACAATATGCATACTTTGTTAAGAAAACTGGCAACAAAAATATTTAAACAGAGGAGTATGACATAAGCAATTGTTATGATCATTTTGCGTTCCTTTGCGTTCTTGTAAAATGGGGGTAGGGCAGCAGATTCAGCCACTGTGGCCCCTAAATGCATCACAGCATCATAAAATCAGGTTGGGAGTAACTGGGGATCCTAATCAATAAAACCTAAAAATGACCTATCATTTGTATATAAAATTTCTGAGGGCATCGGAAACAACGTATGTTTCCCAATTCAGCAATTTTAAATGGGAAAAAGCTATCATTCACCACGAATGTACCGTAAAGGATGCCGACTTTCCTTATTTTATTGCACTTTATGCTCACATTATTGAAACTTAATAGGTAAAGAGAGGTTAAAATAAAATGGAATAGCTTTAGTAATTTTTTTCTAATTAATTTTGTGTATTTTTACAACTTGGGGATAGGGATACAAAATCAACCACTATGGCACTCACAGTGATCATAGAATCACCTAGACAATTTTATAATAATTGTGACATCCTGTTTTAATGATGTAAGCCTGAAAATGGACTGCCAGTGCTATAGAAAATGTCTGAAGGCATCTAACACATTATTTTTGTCTTTATTTGCTATTTCGTGGAAATGGCCGTTTACTGGGTGCACAAATACCTTCACTGTGAGCCAGAGATTTAATATTTTTCATTCTGGTTTTTTTTTTTTTTTTTTTTTTTTTTGCAGAGGATGCAGAAGGTGCCTTAACATAATATTGCCTGATTTGGGCTTCTGGAATGAATTCGGATTTATTTAGAGAAAAATGTTTCTCAACCTCATTTTAGCATTCGCAAAGAGCGTGAATGGGGGTACCCTTGCGCCATCGACTATATCTCTGTTGTGTTCCTAAGGATTTTCGGAGGACATGGCTTAAACATCTCAGGACATACTAAGGTACACTTTGAAACCCATTTTATTGAGTACTGGGAGGGGGGAGGGGGAAGGAGGGGGGGGGGGGGTGCACGGTAGCCAGGACTGGCTTATGGACTATATAGGAGCTGTAAAAAAAAAAGTCAGTACAAACCCTATTGGGTTTAATTAAGACAACACGTGGGGATATTGTCAGTCTATAAATTATGTAGTTATACGACCCTACAATTAGCATTTTATGAAATAGGCAAATCGTCTCTTTTTCGCCAAATTGTGATTTTTCACAATTTATAAACTATAAAAAATAGAGCTTTGAAATTTTGCATGACAGCACATTTGTATGTCATCTTTCCAAAGGTAATATAGGGTTTTATGTGTTTACAGTCTGAAATTATAAGTGCTTCTATTTACATGTGGGCATACCTAGCCTCTAAAGTAATTTTTTGTGCAGGCATAGTACACTCTGTGTGCACACCAACCAGTAGCAGAAAAACAATCTTTAAGATTTCAGTCTATCTAAAAACATATCTTTTTCCCTCATAAACTGCTGCTAGTGCTAGTCTGTTTAGGGGAGGAGCCCCTATTATGAAACAGTGCCCATTATGAAACACCTTGCTCCCGGCGAAACGGAATAACTTTTCCAAATTTCGCCTGTGCAGTAATATAGAGCTACTTCAGTGAGCCTTATTTCCGGTACAAGAATATCAGGAATGATGAAAACGAAAACACGCCGAGGAAATGTAATTTTTGACCCTTCTGATTCTAATTTTTCGCCATTGTGAAACACCTACGTCAGTATTCAGTTTTGTGATTTTTAAAAAATAGCCACTCTTGTCATGAAGAGCAATGGGTCTCCTCCACCTACATCTCCGAGGCGTCTCTCACCCTTGCCATATGGGGTGCAGCGTATATGCACAAATGCTGCACACACAACTGACAGATCTACAAACTAAGATTTCGCAAACTAAATGTAAATACAAGCGATCATGTCAGACTATGAAGAATATGATGAAACACGGAAAAGCAGAAAATTAGCGATCTCTCTCTCACAGAAAATTAGCGATCTCTCTCTCTC
>BTPG01000002.1:192466460-192521460 GCA_036245525.1 Semisulcospira habei | reverse complement strand
TTCAACCACATAGGGGACAGACAGTTTTAAAAAGAAACTATTAATGCCGTCAAGACCAAGGGAGCGTTTATTTTTCAGCTGACTAATAGACGTGCCTACGTCGAAAACAGTTAAGTATGGAATACTAAAAAAAGTCGTTTGGCGCCAGCCTCTCGTCGCAAAAATGTTTACGTTTTACAGAGATAGTCGGCTTGTTTAAGTTATTAGTACTTTTATTCAAAAGTGAGTCGGCAGCAGACAGGAAATGTTGATTAAAAGTATCAGCAGGTATGGAAGTACATGGCGGTGTTTGACGTGATTTGGTAAAGGCATTGAGGGCTCGCCAGACAGATACGGTATCAGTTTTATTATCCATCAAGCGCTGGAAGTGTTTTTTCTTGGCCTCGAGCACCAGGTACTTTACGCGGTTGCGCTGCTTCCGGAAGGCAGCATTATCTTTGTTCCGCTTCAATTCATTTCGGAGAACCATGGCGTTTTTAATGTCCTTACTTAACCACTGAGGTAACTGTGCGTGTTTGACTCTCTTCTCACGTAGTGGCGCATGCTTGTCAAGTACACCAAGGAACAATCTGTACCATTCGGCCAACGCTTCTTCAGGAATATCATAGTTATAAACTGACTGAAAAGAGATTCCGCTCAGGTCGGCGAGAAACGCGTCCCGATTGAAGTGTTTAAACGACCTGTAATGAATAGTGGTATGCTGGTTTTTACATGGCTTGTCCACCTTCAGAGCCCAACTACAGCACACAGGATAGTGGTCGCTAATCACCACTTGAAGAACACGAGAGCTAAGGACCCTTGACTTGTTGGAAGTGTATACATGATCAATTAGAGTGGCAGACGACTGCGTAACTCTAGTTGCGGATGTGATAAGCTGCTTGAGGCCAACATAGTAATAGTAGACTCCCAAGCAGGGTGTGGGGAAAACATGTTAATATTAAAGTCTCCGAGCAGTAAGAAATCGTCTACCACTCAAATGGTGCAGACGGATTTCTGTAGACAAATCCAACAAGCAAAGGGGCCGATTTGTTTGTCTTCACCTCAACCCACACGCTTTCAACAGAGTCTGATTCCAGGTCTGTTCTTCTGCGTGTAAAGTGCGCAATAGAATCATGAATATAGACAGCTAATCCTGTTTGTTGAGGACGTACAGGATCGCGCCGGATTACAGAAAACTCCGGTATCGAAATGGACAAATCCGTTATGTCAAAATGTAATCGCGACTCTGTGATTCAAAAATGTGAAAGGGGGTGGGTTGAGTCACAAGGACGGTCAACTCGGGAATCTTATTCAGCAAATGATAGATATTTAGATGTCCCACGTGTAAACTGTGAAATTGTAATGAGCTACTCGACATCTTAAAAGACTAGAAGTTTAAGTTAAAGAAAATGAAAAAGAAAATAAGCATATGAAATAAAATGGTACAGGAACACACGTTTCAGAAGTAATGTCTGAACTTAATACAACAGACAATAATGGCTTGCACACGTGATGCAGAATGTCCGACAGTATATTTGTCTCGGCAGTTGAGGAGCACTAGCACTGTGATAGTGTTTTAAATAATAGAGATCTATAGAGTCCGGTGTGAAACATTAATTCCACAACTACTGTAAATTGTCTATGGCGCTGAGTCACTGAGAGTCAAAGTTGTGAACAGCACATGAGCATGCTTTACGGTTTGTTCCCGAACTCGGTTATATCAGACGAAGCAGAGATTCCGTGGCTGCTGGCAGGGAGTTCAACGAAAAGAAAATTATTGTCTTACTCACTTACTGGTAAACAAATACGGTATCAATAACAGGTCAATTTAGAAGTCGTGGACACGGGTAGGCAGCGGCCACTGATGCAATGACGGATAAGGCCCAGGGGCGTGTATTGTCATGGTGATGTAAGGCTGCTGCGCCACGCCACCGTAAAAAATATATATCGAGAGAGAGAGAGAGAGAGAGAGAGAGAGAGAGAGAGAGAGAGAGAGAGAGAGAGAGAGAGAGAGAGAGAGAGAGAGAGAGAGAGAGAGAGAGAGAGAGACAGAGAATCAATGAATCTTTATTTTACAACGGTGAAGATATTAACACAGTCAGTGACTGTCAGAGAGAGAGAGAGAGAGAGAAAAAAAAAAAAAAAAAAAAAGGGGGGATGGGAGAGGTTTTGGGCGACGTCTTTGTTTGAAATTTAATAATAACTGCGCTACAAATTGCTTAGTTCAGAATTAGTCTGTCTTCTTCCACTGAAGCCTCACATAAAGCTTTAGGGATTCAATCCGCGCTGCACTAGGGGTTTTACCAGTAAATTCTGGAGGTGCCTTCTAGTACTGGCGTTGTGATTGCAATTGACAGGTTACACCATATGCCTACCTGGCGCGGGGGGAGGGGGGGGGGGGGGGGGGGGGGGTGGGGGGGGGGCGGGAGGGGGTGGGGGTGGGGAGGCGAAACCGGTCGTAGGCGGCAAACCTAAATCTACCCAATAGCAGCTCCACTGTCTTTTGTGAGTATATTCATACCCTCCCACTTGATAGTCAAGTGGACTGCGGGGCGCCTGGGGGTAGTCCCTATTCCTTTTTCTTTTTCGCAATGGGTAGAACGATAATACTAATGCCATATTATAGTTTATGCATAACAACAATATTTGTCCTTAGGATGGAGACATTTTGGTATAAGTCTCTTTCGAGCGCTGTTTCCTGGCTGTTCCTCGTACGCGGCCCGGATAAGACGCAAGACATTTTTTGTGCATATCTTTGAAATTTTCAGCCATACAAGTTACAAGTCTATTCCAGTGATCAAATTAAAACCATCAGCGAGTAAACATGTATACATATTTACGATAAAATGATCTTAAAAGTGATATTTATAATGCACTAACCATACTCGCGTCGCTTACTTCAAAATGGCGGTCTGCGCGATACCTCCGAACGAAGTCAATCAGACGCGCACGGTTGATGCAGGTTTACTTTAAAGTGAGACAGATGTTATTTTGGGCTTGAACTTTGAAGTACAGTACATTTTATCAACGTCATATACGTTATTTCTTCCTGGTCTTGAAAGTAGCCTTTCCCATAGAACTCAATCTTTTGTGGGAGGAAAGCATATTGAAAGTAGACTCGCTTCGTGTATGTTTTGCATTGTGTCTGCTGACCATCTTAAACATTCTGAACACTTTTTGTCCCGATACAACATGCATGTTGTTCGTCTGTTTTCCAGCCTACCGGCTGTAAGTGTAGGCCTGCTCTTTTTGATCAGTGGAGATGGGATTTTTAACTGGTCAAGCATGGTCTTGTCTGTCTGGTCTTAGGCACAAACCAGGCAGACTGAAATCCATCTACGTAACTCTTACTACGGCTGAGTCGGTATATCTCGCCCTGTATCTAGGTTAAACGCACTGGTGGCGCCATTACTGCGATTTTCTCATCTGTCCGGTCGCTCGGACTGGTCATGTGCACCAGAAATGCGCGCGCAGGTAGGCTTCTGCACTTGCATTGTGGTCTCGTACGTTCCCGCGGAAGATTGTGATCGCAGTGGGAAAACGGTTTGTTTCCGGTTTTAGCGTTTCCCTTCCTCCACCCCCTCCCCCCCCCCCCCACCCCACCTCTTGAGCATAAAATGTTCTAGGGCGTACTTCCCGACTGGAAATAAGATAGGTCTCCAGGAGCAGTTCAGTCTCATCATACTTGCGTATCAAGTCCATTGTAGTGCCCTCGTCTCTCTCGTACGGCTTGCGACGGAGCTTTCTGCCACAAAGCGATGCATATGTCGCAAAATTACCAACATTGAGCAAGAAAAGCTATTTTCAAATCCCTACTGCCAAATCGTGTTATGTTTCGTGGTGCTAGCATAATGATGCATTATTGACGGATTGTGTATGGGAAATGGTTTATTCTTTATTCATCTTCTTTGCAGCAATCAAACGTCACGTTATTCTTTCTCCGATATTGCTCATTACAAGTGCAGAGAGCACACGCTCTAAACCGATCTGGTGCACAGGACCGATCCGAGCGAACGGTCAGGTGCGAAAACAGCAACAATGGCGCCGCTGGTGCATGTCATCCAGGCACATGGCGAGGTACACCACCTCAGCTATACTACGTGGTGTATGTGGATATTTTCTCATATACATACCTTTCACTTCTGAAAGTGCTCTGCAGTGCTAATGCAATGGAATTCCAGGCTAGCGAGCTTGCATTGTGTCATCGGCTGCCCTTTGTTTCAAGGCTCACTAGATCTAGAATAAATATGAGGATTTCATCCCAAAGTCTACCGTATTGTTTGGAGCTCAGATGCGTTTATCTTTTAGGAACATTCTGAGTTGTTCATATTTTTAGGCTTAGTATGCTGATCCATTTCCCATATCTCTAACCCAACCTCTGATCAACACACACGTCGGCGCACACAAATAAAGACGGACACACGGCGCTTCCCACAATTAGTACGCTCTGTGGGCTCGTGTAGCGACAGGAATCCATCTCCTTCTACTCTAACCCACCCTCTGATCCACACACACTGGCACACATAAATAAAGACGGACACACAGCGAGTCCCACCATTTGTAAGCTCTGTGGTCTGGCGTAGCATAGCTATTAAGAAGGGAAAAAAATAATAGCACGAGCAGCGAAATGACGTCACATCAAGCTTACGTCATTGCATCATTAGTCCCACGACGCCATGTTCATAGTGACGATTTGATGTTATACGTCACTCATCGCAGTACTAACATTTGACGTATTAGAGGATCAGACTTTGCAATTTTCTTGCTGATTTTCACACCTAGGCCTTACAGGTCACAATTTGACCTAATCCTCCCACAGAGCTGGGACAAACAGCAGGCTTATACAAACACTGTTTATGAAAAATCATGCGGGTATTAATAAGAAGATTTTTTTTTCGTAAAAAAAAATTAAAGTTATGTTAGCTGTTTTACAAATGACTCCGAAAAAGTGGTGCTGAAAAATTGTCGGATTTTCACACCTAGGGCATACACATCACAATTGTCCTAATCGTACCCGACAGCCGAGGCAACCTGTAGGCTTATGTAAATACCGTATATGAAAAATCATGTGAGTATTAATGAGAAGATTGTTTGGTTTGGTTTGGTTTTTTGTTGTTGTTTTTTATTGTAAGAAAGATTAATTGTTTTACGATTAATCCCAAATAATTCGTGAAATTAATCCACAAAACGAGAAAAAATATTTAATTATCACTCACAAAGTTCTTCAGGTAAATGCTGGTTAACGAACTCATTCAACATTTCCCTTGCAAAATATCTAGTAAAAATAAGAAAAAAATACGGACTCCAGTGTGAATCAACCGGTTTTTGTGAAACGGCCATTTTCTCGCCAATGAGCATCTTAATCAATAAATAAATAAATACATAAATAAAAAATAAATAATAAAACGCCTCGAGATCATTCTTTTATGGACAATATACAATTTCAAGCTTTTCCGTCCTCAAACGCGGGCTCTAGTCGCTGTCACAACAAACACACACACACACGCACACGCACACACACACACACACACACGCACGCACGCACGCACGCACGCACGCACGCACGCACGCACGCACGCACGCACGCACGCACGCACGCACACACACACACACACACACACACACACACACACACACACACGGTGCTTGGCGCCAAAAAGAAGTTCTCTAGCAAGATTTGCGTAGCTAGACATGACGTCCTTTTTATCTTTTTGTCTACCGTATTGAAAATACAGTAGACTTTGAAATGGGGCTGGTCGGAGCGCATTCCGTGAAAATCAGCAAGAAAATTGCAAAGTTGATTCGCTGATACGTCGAATGTTATTACTGCGATGAGTGACGTATAACATCGAGTCGTCACTATAAACACGGCGTCATGGGACTAATGATGCCATGACGTGAAGCTTGAAGTGAGGTCATTTCGATGGTCGTGCTATTATTCTTCTTCAGAATAGCTGTCGCTACGCCATACCACAGAGATTACTAATGGCGGGAATCGCTGTGTGTCCGTCTTTATTTCTGTGTGCCTGTGTGTGTGGATCAGAGGGTGGGTTAGAGTAGAAGGACATGGATTCCTGTCGCTACACGAGTCCACCGCAGAGCGTACTAATGGCGGGAAGCGCCGTGTGTCCGTCAGTCTTTATTTGTGTGCGCCGACTTGTGTGTTGATCAGAGGTTGGGTTAGACAGGAGGGAAATGGATCAACATAATAAGCCTAATATGAACAACTCTGAATGTTCCTAAAAGATAAACGCATGTGCGTTCTAAACAATACGGTAGACTTTGGGTTGAAATCCTCATCTTGTTACTTCTTTGCCAGAATTTCTGCTCCGCACCCTAAAAACGGAATGCGCTCCTACCAGCCCCATTTCAAAGTCTACCGTATTTTCAATACGGTAGACAAAAAAGGGGATTGGGAGGGAATGAATGACAGACCTATCATTGTGAGCCTTACACTGCCCATTGCAAAAAGCGATAGGGACTACCCCTAGGCGCCCCGCAGTCCACTTGACTATATCCAGACCTCCTCACTGCCGGGGAGGGTATGCATATGCTCACAGTAGTCATTGCACTTGCTTTTGGGCAGATTTAGGTCAGGTTTGCACGCCTACGACCAGGGAAGATGGTGAGTGGTGAGGGAGGGGGTCTCATCAGGTAGGCATACGGCGTAACCTGACGCCGTAAATTCTGCAGGTGCCTTCTAGTACTGGCGTTGTGTTTGCGATTGTGAACTATTTCAACGCCATAGTACACTGTTTATACTTTTGACTTTCAAAAAAACGCGTCGCCAAAAGCCAAAACAATGCACTCAATCAGAGTAGCTGCAAAGACGTAATTTTATATTTAAATTCTGAGAATGCCCCGCTGTGCTAAGGCAATGCTTGTGCTTCAGGCTGGCGAGCTTGCTTGGCGTCATCAGCTGCCCTTTTCGTGACTGCAAGGCTCACGAGATCTAGAGAAGTGGGGGGGGGGGGGGGCAGATAGAGAAGGAATGACAAACCTATCATCAGTATAATTACAACAGACGCTCCGCGCTATACTAGGCTGTTACCAGTAAATTCTATAGGTGCCTTCTAGAACTTCCAATTTGGAGAGATTTGATCTTTGTCCAAGTCATGAAAACAGCATCCAAACGAGCTGCTTTTCATTAACTGAACAAACATTTTCCGATTTTCAAACACTTGAATTATTCTACTTTTGTCAAGAATGTTTACCTTTATCACTATTCGACTGTTCTCGGGGAGCTGGGTGGCTCGGTGGTAGAGCGTTCGACTCTTGTCCGAAAGGTCTTGGGTTCGAACCCAGCTGGGGTCATAATTTGTACAGGAATATGTACCGAATAGAGATTCGGTGCCCCGTCTTTGAAATCACCTTCGTGGTGGACAAAAGACGTTAAGCCCTAAACGTTTAACTTTTTTCCCCCGTCTGTGTATCTTTATCTCATTGTTGCTCTTGAAATGTTGGAAACAACAGCCGAAACGTACAGAACTCTAGCACTGGATGTCGAATGACACCGTGTGTGGACTGCACTCTGTGGAATCCATACCAAAATGGTGACTGCCAATCGTGTAAAATGCAGAGAAGAACCCAATGAAGAAAGAAACAAGCTTAGAAAGACAGTTACAACAAAATATATTGATATTTCTTCTCACTCATAATACTTGTTTGTTTGCGTATTTTGAAATATTGATGTTTCAGTTTCAGCGAAAGACTTATACTTTTTGGAAACGATACTAACTTTAAAACAGACAAAGTTTTTGATTTGATAATACTGATGGCAAAATTCTATATTTATAAATGTAGAATCCAACGATGCGACATTTTCGTAGAGAACTGAAAGACAGGTATAACATTGAAAAGCACAATGCAAAACTGAACATGGAACACACAGACTTTATATTAAAATGGGCACACTATGAAAATTTTATTAACAGATAGGTTGGTAACTTGTTAGTCTAAAATATCTATAGCGAATTGGTTGTCTATTTGTTATGTAATTCGATTGTATTGGTGTGTTTTTTTCGAGTTGAACGTTTTCATTTTTTTTTTTTTTTTTTTTTTTTTTTTTGCATTGTTTTTTTTTTATGGTTATCGTAACTGTTGTGACATTGTAATTGTTTATTGCATGTTGTATATGTGAAATAAAAATAAACAAAGTGAAAAAAGTGAAGAAAAAAAAGGTTTCTCAGCCAAAACAAAAACAAAAAACAAACAAAAAAGGTATCCACCGTAGTTTAACACAGGTTCTCAACCAGTCACTTCAAGTGGCATACATGATCAGACGGGGCTTCGTGAGAATCAATGCTTTTCTTTTATAGCTAGATCGGACGCCACGCGAGGTATAGCGGTCGGTGTCCCGGCTACATGAATTTGGCGCATAACGCATGGTGCAAAGAACGTGAGGAACGAAACGCATTACCTGTCTGAAGCTTATATATCACCACAACTTGATACAGAAGCCTCTAAACGATGAGCAAGCCACTGACAGCTGCTGCGATGTGAACGATTTCAGAACCCATGCGATTTTAGCCTACAAGACAATGGGGCCACGTCATGACTATATAATGAGGTAAATAAAAAAACATTTAACTGCTTGACAGTAAAATAACTTCATATTATTGTAGTAAATAAAATTCTTTTAATATGCTCTTTGAAAAAGTTCTCTGCGAAAGAAAAAGAAGAATTAATCTTTGACCACGATGATGATGTTATCCATCCAGTCCTGACTGATCAAAGCTTTGTTGTGAGATTTTGTAATGGAAAGCCTAGAGTTCACACAGGGTTTCTGCATTGTACTGTCGTGTCAGCGGTTTTTCGGGTGTAACCACTAGTCCGTGTATTCATGAGGTTCGTGCATTCACGAGTGCAGCGATTTGGACGGAGTTTTAGGGCGCAGCTCAGCCTAACTAGAGTAGTTAGTACGGGCTATTCTGTCAGTGAGGACGGACGTATGTCGGGTATGTCGTATTCCAAGACTCTGAAACCTAGATTTCAGGATTTCAGGTACGTTTTTTTTTAATATGTATTATCGACAGCTAGTGAGAGAAAGATAGTATGCGTTAGTAAGATTTAGCTCGGTGATGTAGCGTTGATTTGGTTCAGTCATGTCAGTTTAGAACTTGTTGAGATAACCGGGGATTTTTCTATATAGTTATTTACCGGGATGGATAACTAAGGAATGTGATAAGAAAAGGGGAGACTGCCAGTGCTATTACCTACTTTACTTTGTAACCTAAGGAATGTGATGTGTGTATGCCAAGGTTGCTTACGAAGGTAGTACGAGGGTGTGTCAAATACAATCTTTTACTAGGTACGAACAGTGTATGGCGCGTGCGTCATGTTATAGTCTTTTAAGTATAGTGACTGAGTTACTGTGTGTTGCGAATCTAGTCTGTTTTATGAAGCACGAGTGTGTGAATGAACGTGCAGATTTATTTGTATCAGCCAGGTTACGTAATGTACCTCATATCATCCAATATGTGTGTGTTAAGCAAGTGTTATGATATTAGAACTTTATTGTACAGAGTTCGTGTGCGGAGCGTGGGACGTGACGCCGAGACATAGGCAACATAGAAGTCAACATAGGCTGCCGCTGGAGGAAAGTGTCGTGAGGACATTCACCGCTAGGGGAGCGAGAGACTTGGTGCCAAGACATCAAAGTCAACAGAGGTTGCGCTAGAGGAGCGTGTCGAGAGGACGTCCACATTTCGGGGAACGTGGGACTACTTCAGAAACGCGTGAGTAAAGAAACTACACGCCTAGACGTAGAGGAACGTGCAAACGATACAAAGCGATAACACAAGATGAGCAAGTTGGATAATGAGGACAGTTTACCTAACCTGGCTTTTACTAGATTTTGTGTGGATGTGAGGGTGACGTGCTAGTGTTGAGAATCGTGTATTTTGTGAAGAGTATTTTTGAGTTCACTTTTTGTTATTTATTATTATATGGGCCACAGAAAAAAAGAAATGTTTTTCGTTTATACTGCACGAATGCGTCCGACTGAGAGTTAGCGTTGTTTGTGTGCCCGTTGCATGCGACCTGTGCGTGCGACCGGTTGAAAGTCTGCGTACGTTACAACCAATTTTGAGAGAAAAAGAAATAAACAAGAATAACAACACAGTCACAGTCAGTTCACTGGCTCAATGCAGACAGAAGAAACGTGTCTTCAGTTATCTGCGGAAAGATTGGACAGACGCGCCCGTCTTTAAACACGTTGGGAGAGCGTTCCACAGCTTTGGAGCAGCTTTTTTGAAAGAACGATACTTAAAGCGCTTTTTGCGGGTATCTCTTCAGCTAGGTAGGCGGAGTCGGGAATGGGACAGGATTTTATGGTCGAGTTTGTGCTAGAATGGAAGCCAGTAGAGGTGCTTGAGTACCGGAGTGATACGAACAGTGGATCTGGTGCGGGTCACAGTGCATGAAGCTGTGTTCTGTATTTTCGCAGTGATTAAACTGGGTGCCTGGCAGTTGACTCGTTCGTAAGGTCAGTAGCCTCTGAAAGGTAGCAGGTGCCTACAGCATTAAGTGCAGTGGGACTTCATTTGTACAAAACGGATTTTCCAAATAAGGACAAAATGAATTTAGCATTTCCTTTCATAGTGTCTTCAAGATGCTAAAGTCCTTGGATGAGGTTAGGAGCTGACCACATCATCGGACAGGTAGGTGTGTGCTATAGGAACCCGTCCTTTCCTTCCTGTGCCCACATCCTCATGATGTAATGCATCAGACCCAGTGTACATTTTTTGTAAAATTACTATTATTATTATTATTATTATTTTTTTTTTTTTTTTTTTTTTTTTTTTTTTTTTTTTTTTTTTTTTTGCTGCTCCAAGTTTCCTTTTGTCGACCTTAGAGGTCTTCGTTCGTCTCACGCTGCTCATCCCAGTCAACCCCAGTGTGCTCACCCAGGCCCGCTGGTTGTTCCAGCCAGACTCCCGGCCCTGCTGCTATATATGTCAGGTAGATGTCAGGACTCCCTCGGTGGTGTTCAGTGTGGCCTTCAGGTGACCACACCTACTATTCCCCCTACTTACGACATTGTTAGCTAGTCGCGGAGTCGACGAGTGGGAGCTCACCCCAGAGGTGGCGAGTCAACCACTACGTCCTTCCACGCACAGCAGCAGGTCTGGCCGAAGACAACCGCGCACCTAGGGCTCCTGGAGGACTGGGCTGAGGTCACCATGAGACGGAGACTTGAGGGATCAGAGACTTGGAACAGCGTTTTTGTTTTTTTTTTTCATTTTGCATGAGGATGATATGATTGGGGTTGGGGACGTGGTTCGGGACTGCGTGACACGGCCGCATTCCACGCTTCCTGTCATAAATAACCTGGTGTTAACCAGGCCAAGGAACTGCGGACACCTGCGGTGCCAGCCGTCTAATCATTCACACCTTGAGATGCGTCATAACCCGGGTAGCACCCCTAAAGTCGCACCTGTGAAGAGGGTGAGTCTCGGCTGCGTGGCATCGGCCTTCCCATTGGGTCCATAGCACACCCGCTCTGGGTAGGAGCCGACCCAGGTAGGAAAAATCCCGCGGCCGGGATTCGAACCCGGATCTCTCGGCCGCCAGTCCGACGCGCTAACTACTGCGCTACGGAGGCCGTTTATTATTATTATTATTATTATTATTATTATTATTATTATTATTATTATTTGTTGCTCGCATGAATGCAATCTTGGAGGTGTACGATCACATTGTTCATCGCACCTTAGTGGAGGAGATATCATGTGTATGTCTACAACACGACGCATGTGACGAAGAAGGCTAGCATACGCGGAACACCTGAAAATCTCATCCTCCCTGTAAACACAACACAAGAATACTGCACGTATCTGTATTTCTTTTTATGAGGAAAACTGCACGCAAGTGATGTACGTCCATGCGATGGACACTCGGTCGCTATCTGACGCAATGCAAAAGACTGTGTTACCCTTACGGCGATCTGGCGTGCCAACTCAACAACCACAAGCCAGTCACTCAGGCCCTTCAAATACTGCAAAGAAAATCCCAAGAAAGAAAGAAACACGTTTAGGAAGGAGAGTTACAACACAGTTCATTACATTTTCGGATTAAAACTACATACTGGCCTTCAGGAGTAATGCTAGACTAAACGTGATCTTCCGGTAAAAATCGGTCAGCCTGGCTAAACTCAAAATAGTAAAAGTCTCTAAACATATTTTAGTCATTTTACTCACCACCGCACCACACACCCCCAGTTACATGTTGGTACATTTTGTTAAATATTTTCTGACACATTTCTGCTGATTTCTTTTGACGGAATTTCTTTAGCCTGTTTTTAAAATTGTATTTTTAATTCTCACCGTCCAACTGTCTATGGCAAAACTGAATACTGCCGTCGATGTTAACACTATGATACCACCAGTTTGGGGGGAAATGGTTGCCCAGAAAGGGTATGGTACACACACACACACACACACACACACACACACACACACACACACACACACACACACACACACACACACACACACACACACACACACAATATAAGTTATTGGTCGAGGGGTTCGTTACACGGACCTTTGTAGGCCTGAGGGAGGTCAAAGGAATCATTGTACCCCGAAGGCTTTCGGCCTTCGGGGTACAATGATTCCTTTGACCTCCCTCAGGTCTACAAAGGTCCGTGTAGCGAATCCCTCCGACCAATAACGTATTTGTTTTCCTTCCTCCGTTTATTGTTTAGAAAAAATCCGGTTTATGAAGACGGCCGCTTCTGTGGCGGATAGGTGATACCATTGAATATACATGTTCTGCCGGGGATTTCCAGTCTTTACGAGACAGAGTGTGACGTAGCATGATTCCGTGTGAAGCGCAAGTTTCGCGAGTAAAAAGCTAATCTTGGCTTGTGTACAGAATGATTCAAGCTGCAATGTCTACAAAAGGTCGAAGTATGACATTGACAGTGCTTCTTGACTGCTGTGTGATTCAGAAAAAATAAGAACTTTTTGATGAAGCGATCGGCATTTGACCACTGATGTGACAGCTCGAGTGTGCAGCAGATTGTCGTTGTTATATCCTAAAGTGTCATGTGTGTTGGGATATCTGGAAAAAGGAATACCAAAAAAACGCTCGTTAACAGCAGGACTAGTGCTGAGATGGATTTTAAGGTAAGATTTTATTTTACAGCGTTGACATGATGTCAGATAGTCTTCGAAAATTCGTGAGATGTTTTTCTTCAGATAGTGCCGCATTGAGTGACGTGAAGAGAGAACTTTGGCAATAGCGTGCTTTGTGTATAGTGTTGCTGGGTGTGTATTTTCGTTTTAGTTCTTAAATTTGTTGCTCTGTGCTTTGGTGAAATTGTGGCATGTTGGTGGCTGAGCAGACGACAGTGTGTTGCCGGTTTGCAAGGATTGATTGGTTAAAAAAAAAAACAACTCGGAAGCTATTTTTCTTCCGTGGTTTCCCGAACTTTGAAAATGTCTCGGTGCATGGCGATGAGATGGATTTGGCGAAGGCTTTTGTTGTTTGCGCTGTGTAATTAGTGATGAAATATTGTTTAGTCGGCTCCTCACGTCGTAAAAAATAAGGCAGATGATGTGTATTACGTCAAATAGGACTACTTTAGTGCGTTTTTTTCTGCTATTTTGTCGAACCGAGTTGCTGCCAAGACTCGAAAACGAGGTCCTAACGCGTAATCGAGAGGGCTATAAAACGTCCGCCATTTTTCCCTACAGCGGTTTTTATATCACGGTCACATGGTACAGTTTGCGCTAAAGTGACTGGTCGTGTGAGGTAGGGAGGAAAATATATATATATATTTATTCTTTACTTTTAACATAGGCGTCGCCCAAAGCCAAAAATGCACTCAATCAGATTAGCTCCAAGGGACAAAAACAAAAATCTACCCAGCAGGTCCAAGATCTGTTTGGGAATATTCATGTACTACTCTCTCACCGCCGTGAGATGGCCTTAGTCGCCTGCTCGGCGTTAAACCCAAATAACTAACTAACTACTCTCTCACGGGGGGGGGGGGGGGGGGGGGGTCAGGATATTCTCCAGCGGATTGCGGGGCGACTGGGGGAAGTCCCTATTGCTATATGCAGTAGGTGTTCAGTGGAAGGCTCAAAAAGATAGGTCTGTCATTCCTTCTCTCCCACTACCCTTTTTTTTTTAAGATCTCGTGAGCGATGCAGTCACAAAAAGTGCAGCTGATGTCCTGATGACACAATGCAAGCTTACCAGCCTGGAATTTTATGACATTAGCACAGATATATATATATATATATATATATATATATATATATATATATATATATATATATATATATATATATATATATATATATATATATATATATATATATATATATATATATATATATATATATATATATATTCTTTACTTTTAACAAAGGCGTCGCCCAAAGCCAAAAAATGCACTCAATCAGATTAGCTCCAAGGGACGTAATTTTTCATTCAATTCTGAGAATGCTGTGCTAATGCCATGGAATTCCAGGCTGGTAAGCTTGCATTGTGTCATCAGGACATCAGCTGCCTTTTTTTATGACTGCATCGCTCACTTCACTAGTTCTAGAAAAAGAGAGGGTAGTGGGAGAGAAGGAATGACAGACCTATCATTTTGAGCCTTCCACTGAATATCTACTACATAAAGCAGTAGGGACTATCCCCAGGCGCCCCGCCATCCGCTGGAGAATATCCAGACCTCCCCCGAGAGGGGATGCTAGAAAATATTCCCAAACAGATATTGGACCTGCTGAGTAGATTTCAAGTTTTTGCCCCCAGGCGCCCCGCCATCCGCTGGAGAATATCCAGACCTCCCCCCGAGGGGGGATGCTAGAAAATATTCCCAAACAGATATTGGACCTGTTGAGTAAGAGTAAGTAAAGACCTGCCACTCATGCATACAGGTATAGAAAGTTGTGGGACGCCAGTGGTGAACAAAGGCAGATGTGCACCCAGGTGAACTTGTTCATTCACGCCACTATAATGCACCGACACACGGACCTGAGTGAAAGCCAATATTTGGAAGAATGACACACGCAGTTCACAAAGCCTTCCTGGTTGATTTTCAAGATTTTATACTCACACAGGCTTCTAAATCCTACGGCTGCCAAACTAGTCTCTGGCACTAAAAGGCGCAGAATTCTTACGAGTACCTAGGACGGCAGGGACTCGTGAGAATATATGCTTCTTGCAGAAGGCAGGATTTTGCCGAGGGTCTGCCTAGCAACGACGCTGATTTTTCGGTAGGCTGTGAAGCTCAGCTCGGGATGAAAAAAGCTTGTACATCATCAGCACTTGAAGCCCCAGGATCCCGCGTCTGGCACACCACTCTAATTCACCCCCACCCGGGTCTGCGTTAACTACTTTTTAGTTCCCAGGGTCACCCTGGTCAGCCCCACAGGGTGGGTTTTCCCCTCTATTCTGGGGCATGTGTTTCTGTCTACCCTTGGTCCATTCACCTGTATTTTCCTTTTTTAAACTCTCCCTACTGTCTGCGCTGCCTGTAGCTCTTAATATTGGATGTGTGTTGCTAAATGGTCTTAGCTTTATTTAGCGTATTAGACCGTCTGGCGACATAATTCAATATTCTGTTGTTGTTTAGTTCACAAGCAGTGCAGGCACATCCTGAGAAAGTCTTGTTGCTGTCGGGACGTTAAGCAATGTACAATCAATCAATCAACTACTCTAATTCAAGTGCATTTATGTCCAGGTGTTCCTGGGCAAGTAGTACAACACCACGTCGTCTATTTAAATTGCTCTTATTCATATTTTTCATAAAGACCATCCCCCCCCCCCCTCCCCCACACCCATTGTATCCGCGCTGCCGGTTTACACATACAATGCAGAGGAACAGTCTATTTAAAAGTCTATTCACATGCCGTGAAATACTAAAGGAAATGTAAGTGAACCATGTTATCAACATTTGTAGAACAGATGCCGTATTATATTGACTGTCTAAAGAAAAACGCAATCCAGACCAAACGTGTACTATGCAAAGAAGTACCCAACAGAGAAAGAAACACGCTTAGAAAATACAGTTACAACACAATTTGTTAATATTTCGGGTAAATACCCTTTATCAAAATATCCCCACCCGGGTCTGCCCTGGGGGACTTGGGTGAGGTTAACTACTTTTTAGTTCCCAGGGTCACCCTGGTCAGCCCCACAGGGTGAGTTTTCCCCTCTATTCTGGGGCATGTGTTTCTGTCTACCCTTGTCCATTCACCTGTATTTCCTTTTTTAAACTCTCACTACTGTCTGCGCTGCCTGTAGCTCTTGATACTGGATGTGTGTTGCTAAATGGTCTTAGCTTTATTTAGGCCCCATGTCGTAGGTTTATTTAACGTATTGGACCGGCTGGTGACATACATTCAATATTCTGTTTAGGTTTTTTTTCACAAGCAGTGCAGGCACATCCTGAGAAGTCTTGTTGCTGTCGGGACGTTAAGCAATGTACAATCAATCAATCCTTTATCAAAATAGACAAACAAACACATATAAAGACCAGTCGTTGCTTATCTTCATTTATCGCAGAAGGAATGTGGCAACATTTACATTTAGAGTTGCCAAATTCCGTCTGTGATAAATGAAGATAAGTAGCGACTGATCTCTATATGTGGGATATGTATATATATATATATCTCTATACAGTGGGATATGTGATACGCCCCCCTTCGGGGGGGCTTCCATATGCATTGCTTTCAGTCACTTTTTTAGCGCCCCCTCTCTTTCCTATCTTTTTTTTTTTTTTTTTTTTTTGTGCTTTGGCCACAGTAGATCTATGATCACTGGTCGATCATGCACATTTCTCTCCCCTGACAGTGCTATAATCTACTTTACTTTGTAACCGATCTCTATATTTGTTTGTTTGTCTGTAAACTGTGTTGTAACTGTCTTTTCTAAGCGTGTTTCTTTTTCCGTTGGGTACTTCTTTGTCTCAGTAAAGAAAGATATCTTCAAATAAAATACGTATAGAAAGAAAGTAGAGGGGACGCATGAGAACAAAACATACATACAGATAGTGTCAAGATGTACTGGTCGGAGCTTAATTTGTTAGCGCCTTGCGAGCTTAGCGTACTTTACAGAATTGCTTAGTGCGCGAGGTCTCACTGTTGCATGGGGCCATTTTAACAACGTCAAATTTAGCTAGGTTCAAGGTCTGACAGACTGTTATATTTGGCTTTTAGCGGGTTTTCGTATACTCTGTAAACAGAATGACCAACGAAAAGATATTGTTTCGTTTTCCTTGTTTTAAAAATAACTAGTCTTGCTATATACATGTCGTCCTCTCGTATATAACGCTATGATCGTAAGTATGCGCTTCCACGCGCAATCGCTGCTTTTTAGTATATGTCTACTTCTGTTTCATTTGACTTGGGATGGTGTAGGAACCGCTATGGGCTGGTTAGCAGGACACTACACAAAAGAGACTGATTTGAAAATGAATTAACCGTGGGTTTCGTTTAACTTCAGTAAATGTACTATATCTAAATCAGACGAATTAGGTAAGTCTAATTCAGCTCTAGATTCTCTGTCCGTGTCCCTGTTTTGGCTTGGTAGGGTATGAGTACGTTCGGGTGCTATTCTCTATTTGAGGTCGGTAGAGTACGACTGTGCGTAACTGATTTCGTTCACTCACTGATTGCACATGCTTTTGCCGTGACTACCAAAAGTTTTGATATATACAAGTACACCGAAACACGTAATGTAGCTTAAACCTATATACACTAAGCATAAAAAGCTTTACTAAGTTTTGAAGACGATATTCTTCTACGTGAAGATTTCCAAATTTTTATTGCACCAGGAAAAGGCTTACCCACGTGGATACAATGCAGCAAACTGCATCATTTTCCGTTGCGTTACCTTTGAGTTACTACCCTTTTAACGCGACATCCCCAAAATCAAAAGTTGCAAAGAAACAGGTGAGACGCGTTGTTTTTCCACACACTGCTCACGTTTCACCAAGAGCTTCGTAAATCTGATTTCACAAGTTAAAAGGGTATTCATTTATCCTAAAACGCTGCAAATGATTTTTATTTTGAAAGTGAACTGTTGCTGTTGTGGTCAGAATAAGACATGCTACGCAACAAAAACAAAAATACTAAAACCAGTTTTAGCCGCATTGCCGGCTAGTGATTTAAATTTTGAGCAATACTGAGAAAAGGATGATCATTTCTCTTTCAAATGTAACCCAAAACACTAATTTTGAGCGAGAATTGTGGAAGGGGGGGGGGGTGGTTGAGGAGGAAGGGGAGGGGTGTCGAGTTTGAGATGTAGTGCATCGCTTATGATCTTAGAACGCTTACTTAGTATTCGACTGACAACTTGTTCATTTGTTTGTTTCTTTATTGTACAACCATTTATCAACGTATTCGCCATCAAAACAGCAGGACAAAAGACAACAAATGGAGGTTGTACACTAATAAACAAGTAGTCAGGCGAATACTCAAACAAGCATGTAGCAATAAAGCAGAAACACGTTAACACACTCGCACGCGCGTGCGCATCCACGCACACAAACACACGCAAACACACACAAACACACACACACGCGCGCGCGCGCGCACACACACACACACACACACACACACAAACACACACAAAGACACACACACACACACACACACACACACACACACACACACACACACACACACACACACACACAGACTCGCACACAAAGACTCAAGGAGGCGGTGAAAAATGTGTGCTATTTCAAGTTACGGAAAAAGAAAAAGTTCTGAGATAATAAGCGGTGCACTAAATCACCCCCACCCACCCTGCCATCCCATCCCCCTTGCCGCACTACGTATGTTGTGTAAAGAACATTACTGAAATTCAAACGCCTCGTGTAACGCCCCCCCCCCCTACCCCCCCCCCCAAACCATCTTATGATTTGAATTCCTCTAAAAAACAGTTTGCATTCTCTTCTTAGAAGAGACAACCAAATGAATAGTGCTCCATTAGTTGAAATGTTTCGATTGGGGGGGGGGGGGGGATAGGTCACCTTTTCTTGCGATAAAATCCACAATTCTCGCTCAAAATTAGTGTTTTGGTTGCATTTGAAAGAGAAATGATCCTTCTTTTCACAATATTGCTAGGAATTTAAATCTCTAGCCGGCAAATGGGAGACATATGCGGCTGAAACCGCAACTCATATTTGGGGGCGCATGTCTTATTCAGATCACAACAGCAACAGTTTTCTTTCAAAATAAAAAATAATTTCCAGCGTTTGGACATAAATGAATGCCCTTTTAAATGGCGAAATCAGATGCGAAATCAGATTTACGAAGCTCTTGATGAAACGTGAGCAGTGCGTGAAAAACAACGCGGCTCACATGAAACTGTTTCTTTGCAACTTTTGATCTTGGGGGTGTCGCGTTCAAAGGGTTTAACTTAAAGGTAACGCAATGGAAAGGATACAATTTGCTGCATTGTATCCACCAATGGGCAAGCCTTTTCCTGGTCCAATCAGAATTTTGAAATCTTCAGGCATTAGAAAAATATCGCCTTCAAAACTTAGTATAGTGGGGTTGTTGTTTTTGTGTGTGTTTTTGATGCGCAATGTATAACAGCGTGTTGATCGATAGGCTATATCAAATTCGGACTGAACAAATTAGTTAACACTTTTTTATCATTAATGTGGTGCTTGTACTTAGTGTTGTGCCAACAACCAGTGCGTTAAAACTGTGATCTGTTTAGTGGCGTAGGAACATTTCCAGAGAAGTGTGGTAGAACCCTTACAAAAACAAACGTGGATGGTGAAGAAGGCGAGGAATCTAGCATTATATCACTGACACATGCAGGAGTCCTGAGTATCATTTCCCATTAATTCAATGCAAATATTAACATTTTGTACAATCATTATCGTCTTATTCGCATATAAACGACACTTTGCCTTAACGTGTTTATTCGAAGAGATTTATTGAGCCATTTGACAGGTGAGCTTGGAGGATGCATTGCCCAATATATACTTTCATATCGCGAAATGCGATAACGTTTGAGCCAAAACCACTAAGCCACTGCAAACAAGCAGAGCAGTATGTTTATAGAAATGATAGTTAATACATTAATTCACCGGCGTCAAACTTACTGGCTGCTGCTATAGTCATAGTCATTTGGAATGTTGTTAACAATAGACAGCACGCAAATGAACACGCCAGCACTTCAAACCATGAACGGAGTTTGTGTAATTTGATTTAACGGCATGTCAAAAAAACAAAAACAAAAACAAAACAAAAATCCTACAAAAATCAGTCCGCGGAAACTTTTGCCAGAGGATTATTATTATTATTATTATTAGTATTATTATTATTATTATTATTATTATTTATTTGTTTTTGTGTGTATGGCAGGACATCGATGAAAAGTACTGGGATAAAAAGAAAATAGTGTAAACTAGGCCCTTTTGCACTTGAAAAGGTTAGATTTTACGTTTAGTGTGATCTTTCAGCTCCCCAAAATAAGCAAAATAGCAGTTTTCCTCTCCACCCGCAAAATTTAATAAAGTAAACAGGTCACTGAATTACAAATGTTATACTTTTAATATATATATATATTTTTTTTTTATATAGTTAAAGGAGCTGTTAACCATTTTCGACAACACCTATTTATCATATAACACTCAGTTTAGAATATTAGCGATTAGTACACTAAAAAGAAAGCTATGCAACAATAATTCAGCTTTTTTTCAACACTGACACGATGGCTTTAGGGAACTTTCAAAGAAATTATGTACAATAATGACGTCATTTTTGCTGTCAAGCGATGTAAATGTTAACTTGTTATCGTCATAATGTATAATGACGTGCAATCTTTTAAGGTCGTGTGGATAACATGGAGGGACCTAAATCTAAAATCTCTCACATTGCAGTAGCTGTCTGGGGTTTGTGCATTTTTACGGTGGAATAGGCTCGCCAGAAAGGTAACATTTTTGGTACATTCCTTTCTTTTTAATAGTCGCTTTTAGTTTTACAGTATACAGCGCGGAAAGAGACTTAGCGGTCATTCATTAACCATGATGTATACCTGGCCGGTGTGAATGAGTGTGCGCACGCAAGTATTACTCTATTCTGTGTAATGCTGTGCGTGCGATTGTTTTTATTTATATTTGTTTCCCTCCCCTCCCCCCGCACCCCTTCGTCTGAGACTATGTATCAAATGTATATAATTGTTGATTGTCTGAGTAGAATTACAAGTAGTAATGGCAGATGTAAAAAATGACATTGCCTCGGGCTCTGTCAATATCTTCACCGTTATCAAATGAAGATTCATTGATTCTCTCTCTCTCTCTCTCTCTCTCTCTCTCTCTCTCTCTCTCTCTCTCTCTCTCTCTCTCTCTCTCTCTCTCTCTCTCTCTCTCTCTCTGAAACTGACGTCCCATCACCTGTACATGGTCATGTTATGTTCCTAAACAGAGCCGAGCCCAACATTTATACATTACTTACAGATGTTTTAGAAAACTAGATTGAGATAGTTTCCTTCATGACCTCAGTTTATTGCCGTTCCATGAAGTTTACAATCACAATGACCCTGGTGTAGCGCTCACACTGTGGCTTGAGCTGTTCCTCGGAGTGCTAAATAAGCATGTCCCATTAATAAGGAAACCGGTCCGGTGCCTTGAGCCCCCCACCTGGATTACGGAGGAGATTAAACAAACCATGGAAGCCAGAAATCAATCTACTATTTGAAACGGCTGTAGTGAGGCCAACCTTAAGGGGATTAATTCTGTATACAAGCGCGCGGTTAAACTGATCCTCCCAATCTACTTTGGAGAAAAAGCTTCAGGCAACAGGTCTCCTTCCTTTACATCAACACCTTAAGTTAAATAAGTGCGTACTTATGCACAAAGCACTAAACGGGAAAGCCCCCCTCTACCTGGCTAAGCTTTTCACTGAGAGCGAAAGGGTTTACAGCATTCGAGGAACAGTCTCGTCATTGGACGGCCCCGAATTGACTTGTTTAAATCCAGCCTTTCGTACGCGGGTGCCTATTTATGGAACTCACTTTCCTTCACATATACAGCAAACGAGACATCTTCCATTGTTTAGGACAAAAGCTTTTAAATACATCTCAGAGCAAACTTGAAAGAAAAGTAGATGTGTCCAAAATAGCCATATAAATGATTTCCTTTTTTAATGCATTGTTGTGGTCCTCCGTTTTGCACTTGTTAGCTTTTATATATCTCTCTTTACTGTAGTGTTTTGCCTGTTCACTATATTCCTACACAAGAGTAGCTGTATCATAAGCGCGCAGTCGCTGTCTATAAACACTCACTTTACATCGCACACCCCCCCCCCCCCCCCCAAGACCCTGTCAGTTTTTGTGTGTGTGTGTGTGCGTGCGTGCGTGCGTGCATGCGTGTGTGCGTGCGCGACTGTAACCTTCAGCGACTTGTGAACTTATATCTGATGGTAACACAAGTGACCTGTGGGTGTAGCCGCTTGTTTGTGCTGTTAACATGTTATTTTAATGTTGTTTTTAATGTTGTAGTTTAGCAAGGACAAACATGAAAAGAGGCCTGTGCGCCTATTGTTTCTATCCTTGAGAAATAAAGTATCATTCATTCTCTCTCTCTCTCTCTCTCTCTCTCTCTCTCTCTCTCTCTCTCTCTCTCTCTCTCTCTCTCTCTCTCTCTCTCTCTCTGTGCAGCACACCACACCGACAGAAAAACACAGTGGTACGCGCGCGCGCGCTCGTGTGTGTGTGTGTGTGTGTCTCTCTCTCTCTGTATTATTCTGTGTATATAATTTTTAAATTTTATTCTTATTTTGTTTCTATTTTTTTTAATTATTGTTGCATGAGATAATGTGTGTAAATATAATGTCTTTATTATTATTTTTGTAATCTATTTTATGTTGTAGATGTTAGCAACGGCAAGTTTGTAAAATGACGATTTGTTTCTGTCAAAACGTTTTACCGTAAAGTTTCATCATTATCATCATCTCTCTCTCTCTCTCTCTCTCTCTCTCTCTCTCTCTCTCTCTCTCTCTCTCTCTCTCTCTCTCTCTCACACACACACACACACACACACACACACACACACACACACACACACACACACACACACACACACACAGAGACACACACCGGCACACGCACACACCGGCACACACACACACACAATTACCAACGCCCAGCATTACCATATGAAGCAAAGAAAAAACAAAAGAATGTTATCCAAGCCAAAAACACCGATCGACGTTAAGCAATGGCCAAAACTGTATATTGCCTCATGCACACGATGAAATCCCACTGAGGAATCCAAAACAAACATCAACGTAACAAGATTTATTCATTCCGAAAAATATCTGACACTCGTTCAACTTTGTAATTTTTATTATGTGTTTGGCGGTTGTTTCATACGTTCTGGCGGAGTGTGCGGTGGAGGGGAGGGGGGGGGGGGGCGGGAACTTTCACTCTCCGAGGTCGGGATTTGCAAACTCCCTAAAAAAGAAAAACAAATTTAAACTGATTTTTTTCGGTGGTCAGTCTCCAAGCCACCCCTTCCCCCCTCCCCCCGATGTGCGCACGCTTCCTTACCCTTCATCTGCACCACCCTCCACACCCTATCCTACTTTAACAAGCTTAACGCCCTGTTCTACTTTAACAAGCTTAACGATGCACCCGAGCATTCGAAAAGTCACAAACCTCGAAACGCCAAAACCGCAAGTATGCGGCCCTGTGTCGTCACTGTTTTAGCTGGTCCGCGCTAAATCAACTTGGGTTAGGTTTTTAGGTCGTGTGATCAATATAACTCGATTTTTAACCCGAGATAGCTCGATCGTGTGATCACCCAAACCTTAGTCCGGTTTAAGTTTGTTCTATTTGTCGTGTATTTTCTCCAGGATTTTTTAGGTCGTGTGGTCACTTGGATCGAGTTCAATTTGGTCACACAGTCTATCCCGGGTTTACCTATGACGGGCTTCATAGAGGCCCGTCACACAGTTAACCCGCGTTAGACCGGGACAAGTCGCTAACCCACCTCCGTTGCTGGGTTAGCTGCCCTTCCCCCCCCCCCCTCCCCGTATAGGTTTGCTGGTCGTGTGATCAACATAACAAGATTTTTAGTTCGGGAGGTCAAAGTAACCACTGTACCCCTCAAACCTTCGGCCTTCGGGGTACAATGGTTACTTTGACCTCCCTCAAGTCTACAAGAGTCCGTGTAGCAAACCGCTGCTATCAATAACTTATATTGTTCTCATCCCTATGTTACACGACCAATTCTTTTAGCGCAACCCGTATCACGTGACCTCGCTAAAAAAAAAAACTAAAAAAAACTTGTAGCGACTAATGGCGGATTTCGTGTAGCCCGCTGTATGACGCGTTATGACCTCATTTTCGACTCTCAGTACTAGCTTTGTTCGACAAAAAGATAAAAACACACGCCAAACAACGAAGCTTCTTAGCATATTTCGAAACAATAGCACTCTAGAGCTGTTTTAAAGACAACAACAATATTTTCAGTCGAAACGCGCGAGACTAAAAATAGAGCAGATCTTCCCCGGGTCGACAATGCCGCACCACGGTCAGTGTCACACGGTCGTTGCTTCAATGCCAAATATTAAATTCTGAACTTTTTTTTTAAAGTGAACAACAATAGAAAAAACACATACTCGCTGTTAAATCACATTACTCTGACAATATATATACAGTGCGGCTCGTAAAGCGCTTTCCAAAAGTCCAACTGAAAGCTGCCAACAAGATTGGTCAGTTTGCGCATGACCGTGACCCCTTGCAGCTGCAGGGGCTCGTCCAGCGGAAGCCACAGACGTTCGAAGTTTGATCAACCTGTCTACTTTTGCGAATATAGCGGAGGAATGAAAACAAATACGTAATTGGTAGCAGAGGTTTGCTGCAAGGACCCTTGCAGGCCTTCGGGAGGTCAAAGTAACCATTGTACCCATCAGGCTACTCTGACCTCCCTCAGGCCTACAAGGGTCCGCGTAGCGAACCCCTGCTACCCAATAATTTACATTGTAGCGACTAATGGCGGACTTCATGTGGCTACATTGTGACGCGTTATTACCTTATTTTCGACTCCAGAGTACCAGCTTTGTTTGACAAAATGAGCAAACATAATATACACTAAACAACAACAATATTTTCCGTCGAAACATGAGAGACTAAAACTAGAACAGGCCTTCGCTTGATCGAGAATGGCGCACCAAGGTATGCCAATGTCACACGATGGTCGCTTCAATGCCGAATATTAAATCTAAGCTACTGCTTATGCGGAAAACACTCACTATTAAATAGGGCAATATGTAAAAGGGGCTCTTTCCAAAAGTCCATCTGAAATTGACAAGTTAGCAAAAGCGGTGTTTGCACATGACCCCTCGGAACTGCAAGAGCTCATCAGAATAAGCACTGACGACAGCTATAACGAAGTAACAGCAGTTCGAAGTTTGATCAACTTGACTTCTTTTACGAATATAGCGAAGGAATGAAACAATTACGATATTAGTGGTAGGGGTTTGGTGTATAGGGACCCTTCAGTGTAGGCCTCCGGGAGGTCAAATTAACTATTGTCCTTCGGCCTTCAGGGTACAATGGCTACTTTGGCCTCGCTCAAGCCTACAAGGGTTCGGCCTTCGGGCTAAAATGGCTACTTTAACTTCCTCCAGGCCTGCAAGGGTCCATGTAGCAAACCCCTGCTGCCAATAACGTATGTTCTTAAAGCCAGGGAGAAGGAGACGAAGGAGAATGTAGTAATTTTCTTATATTTTCATCCCACAGACTAAGAATAAAATTAAATTGTACCTACTAAGACCCTTAGATCACCGAATCAGTTTTGTATCAACCATTATACCTTAGTAAAATAACCCTTGCAACCTAGGATGTAGATGACCAACCAGTCTCATTCATGCAGTCTGTAAATTTTTGTTGTGTTATTTATCTGTTCTATTGTTTATTCATTTATTGTATTTATTTATTTATTTATTTATTTATTTATTATGTTTCATTTATTTGTTTGTTTTATTATTTTATTTATTTATTTATTTATATTTTTATTTTGATTATTTATTATTTTTACTTATTTTTTTATTATTATTGTTTTGCAAATGCACTTAGGCTGAATGCAAACCCTGGTCGATATGTAAGAAATATTACATTAAGATGTCTGAAACTTTGCATATGACAAACTTCACAAACAAACAAAAATCTTGGTCCCCTGTTGATTGTTATATCCGGAGTTTATGCACATGCATAACAAATGTTTGTAATATTATTTGATTCTGTTTAATAGCCAATGCATCCAGAATATTTCGTTTTACGAAATGTGCAAATGTTGTTCAAATACAAAAATAATCATGTCACGTATCTCTCTTGGCTTGACTTCGCGAACGAAGATTTTATAGGAGTTGCCCACGACGTCTGCAGGCTTGTTCGTGGCTGCGGAGGCCAATCCGAGACAGGCAGGTTCGACCGCAGTGGCTGCAGGGGAAGGTATGGCCGGGGTTCTGAGCTGCGGCATCTCTGTTTTTTCTCCTGAGCCGCTTGTCCTTAAGGCTAGCTCTGTGAGAGTCCTCAAAGGAGACAGCTGCCTTGTAAATGGTGGAGCGCCAGGTGTCACGGTCCGCAGCAAGCGAAGACCACTGGTGGTGGTCGATTTGGCAGGCACTAAGTGACTTCTTGAGACAGTCTTTGTATCTCTTCTTTGGTGCCCCTCTGTCACGGTGTCCAGTAGCAAGCTCGCCGAACAGGGTGATCTTTGGTAGGCGATGATCCTCCATCCTGGAGACATGCCCCGCCCAGCGGAGCTGTGTCCGCAGCAGCAAAGCCTCGATGCTCACAGTTTCAGCCTGTTCAAGGACCTCGACGTTGGTGACAGTCACTCCAGTGAATGCCCAGGATGGTACGCAGGCAGCGCTGGTGGAAGCGTTCGAGGAGTCGTAGTTGACTGCGGTAGAGGGCCCAGGACTCGGAACCATACAGCAGGGTGGTGAGGACCACAGCTCTGTACACGCTGATCTTGGTGCCTGTTTTCAGCTGTTGATTGTGCCACACCCGCTTGAAAAGTCGCCCGAAAGCGCTGTTCGCTTTTGCCAGCCTGCTGTCAAGCTCCTTGTCCAGCTTGGCGTCCGACGTGATAATGCAGCCAAGGTAAGTAAACTGGTGCACTGACTTTAGATCAGACTCGCCAATGGTGATGTGAGGAGGGCGATACACTGTCTTGGGTGCCGGCTGATGGAGGACCTCTGTCTTTTTCAGACTGACCTCGAGTCCAAAGAGCTGGGCAGCATCTGCGAAGCAAGACGTGATGCGCTGCAGGGCTCTCTCTGTGTGTGCAACGAGGGCAGCATCATCAGCAAAAAGCAGCTCACGAATCAGTTGGTCTAGGGTTTTCGTGTGGGCCTGCAGTCGTCTGAGGTTGAACAGGCTGCCATCGAGACGATACCTGATGTACACTGCATCGTCATCATCAAGGTCCACTGTGGCCTGCTTCAACATCATGCTAAAAAAGATGGTGAAGAGGGTCGGTGCCAGAACGCAGCCCTGCTTTACGCCGTTGAGAATAGGGAATGGTTCTGAGAGGTCATTGTTGAGTCTGACCTGGCCTTGCTGGTCCTCGTGTAGCTGGACAATCATGTTGAGGAACTTTGGGGGACAGCCAAGTCGCTCCAGGATCTGCCACATGCCTTGCCTGCTCACAGTGTCGAACGCTTTTGTTAGGTCGACAAATGTTACGTACAGCCCTTTGTTCTGCTCGCGGCACTTCTCCTGTAGCTGTCTCAGCACAAAGACCATATCGGTGGTGCTCCTGTTTGCTCTGAAGCCACACTGGCCCTCTGGGAGTTGGTCTTCAGCGATGGCAGGTACCAGCCGATTCAGGAGCAGCCTTGCAAGGATTTTCCCAGCAATGGACAGCAGGGTAATTCCCCGATAGTTGGAACAGTCAGACTTCTCGCCTTTGTTCTTGTACAGGGTGATAACGACTGCATCACGGAGATCTTTTGGTAGTGTTCCTTCCTCCCAGCAGCAGAGAAAGAGGTCATGGAGCTTGTTGTGCAGTGCTGTGCCTCCATGTTTCCAGATCTCTGGCGGTATTCCATCAATGCCTGCTGCTTTGCCACTCTTGAGCTGGTGGATGGCTGTGAGGGTCTCTTCAGCGGTGGGCGGTTCGTCCAATTCAACCTTTA
Source organism: Semisulcospira habei (assembly GCA_036245525.1). NCBI lineage: Eukaryota > Metazoa > Mollusca > Gastropoda > Semisulcospiridae > Semisulcospira > Semisulcospira habei. Next base: position 192,493,345 of record BTPG01000002.1, on the reverse strand, counting down.
CTGGGAGGTGTGGGATTTGTAGGACGACTGCTTCTTGAACAGTGCGCTCAGCGCTGAAGAGGCTCTGAAAGTATTCCGACCAGCGGTTCAAGATGGAGGTATTATCTGTGAGGAGTGCCTGGCCATTCGCGCTTCGCAGGGGACTGTACCAGGTGCCTGGGGCCATACACTGCTTTCAGTGCTTCGTAGAAGCCCCTGTAGTCACCATTGTCAGCACAAAGCTGGGTCCTCTGTGCAAGTCTGGTCCACCACTCATTCTGGAGATCTCTGAGCTTGCGCTGGAGACTGCTGCAGACGAGGCGGAAGGCAGACTTCTTCACAGGGCAGGAAGGCTGGGCTAGGTGGGCCTGATGGGCGGCTCTTTTTTTTTTTGCTAGGTGTTCCTGGATCTCTACATCGTTTTCGTCAAACCAGTCTTTGTTCTTCTTTCTGGCGAAACCCAAGACTTCTGCAGAGGATTTTGTAATAGCAGTTTTCAGTTGTTCCCAAAGTGTTTCAGGGGAGGAGTCTACTGGGTCCGCTGTGTCTTTGAGCCTGCGCTGTAAATTTGTCTGAAAGGCGGCTTTCACATCGTCACGCTGAAGGCTGGCAACATCAAGCTTTTTCTTGGGGGGCCCCCATTTCTTGGGTTTTGGCCTGAAGTGGAGCCTGAGTTTGCAGCGGACAAGGCGGTGGTCAGTGTGGCACTCTGCGCTGGGCATCACTCTGGTGAGGAGGACGTCACTGCGGTCCCTCTGACGCACTAGGACATAGTCGATAAGGTGCCAGTGTTTGGAGCGAGGATGCATCCAGGTGGTCTTTCGACTGTCCTTTTGCTGAAAAGTAGTGTTGGTGATGACCAGTTGCTGCTCCGCACAGAACTCCAACAGTAGGTGGCCATTGTCATTGCAGTTCCCCACGCCATGCTTGCCGAGGACTCCTTTCCAGGCTTCAGAGTCCTGGCCCACTCTGGCGTTGAAGTCGCCAAGGATGATGACTTTGTCGTCTGCAGGGGTACTCTGTAGGAGGCTGCGCAGGTCAGTGTAAAATTTGTCCTTTTCAGCAGGCTCTGCCAGGAGGGTTGGGGAGTACACACTGAGAAGGGTGACGTGTTGCTGGTGTCTCAGTGGGAGGCGCATGGACATGATGCGGTCTGAGTGGCCCGTTGGTAGGTTTTCCAGCTTAGTCGCAATGGATGTCTTGACCATGAAACCCACGCCTGAGAGCCGTCTTTCTGATGCAGGCCTGCCTGACCAGTAGAGGGTGTACCCAGCACCAAGTTCTTGGAGGCTGCCTTCGTCCGGAAGGCGTACTTCGCTGAGCGCGGCGATGTCGATGTTTAACCTCCGCAATTCATGGGCAATGAGGGCGGAGCGACGTTCAGGGCGTCCGCTGTCTGCTTTGTCGAGCATGGTTCGGACGTTCCAGCATGCTACGTTGAGTCCGGTCGTGGTCGTCATGAGAGTGGATCCGTTATTCTTTCTTGTTTTTTGACCGCAGGAGAAGATGCCCGTTGACCGCGGCTAGCCAACTGGGGTTGCGAGGGGACGAGCTTTGGTTAGGCCACCTTTTCTAGGCCCCTCTCCGTGTGGAGCAAGCAGTGCTGTCCCTAGAGAAGGCTGCTTGGTCGTTCAGGGTGTGCCGAGTGATGTTGTCATCCCCAGGTCAACATCAGGCGACCAATATCCTGAACCGCCTGCATGCAGGTTTGAGACTGCGGCTTCCAGTGACATCTTTCACCTGCCGTTTCGCCCCTCGCCCGTCGCTACAGGACTTGGAATGGTCAGTGTCATGGTCCGTGGACGTTTCCTAAAGCCTGCGCGGTGGAGCTTTTTGGTGGAGTGCAGTGTGCGCAGTACTGGCCCAACCCTTTAAACCCTTGGTTCATCTGCCATGGCCTAGCAAGCTGTCACGTATACATACGATACAATGGCGTTGAACAAAACTGAACTAGTGTTTGACTATGCCAGAGGAAAGAATGCCACACCGAGCCCATATTACCTGCAAGAGGCACAGATCTTTATAAGCCCCGACAGCTTGCAGATGCTTACGAGAATCCATGCATGTTGCTGGCACCATTTATAATTATCGCACCATAGACTGAGGGAGGGGAGGGGGATAGCGTGTGGGGGACTGGGGGAAGAGGGGGCCGTTGGGGCAGTTACCGCGGGTTGATTTTATGCCTGAAAGGAAGGGATAGGACCGTAGGCATTGCATAGCTTTAGGCATTAGAAACGTGACAACGTTGGCTGCACGCCACTAAAACATCAGTTTTGATAAGTATTCAATGGCTGTAGATTTTAAAAGCCATGTTTGGTAAAAGATTCTTCGTATCTTTAACCTTATATTGAATAAACTGTGATCTCTTATCCTCGTTACTTTCGGAGTTCTGCCCCTTTAGACATAAAAGTCGGTTGGCTGGCTGTACACTGCTTAACGACCATAAAAGTCGGAAATATGTTGTTGATTACATTAGCCGCACTATGAAACAACAACGACAAGCACTGTGTGGAATACCTAACATTTGGTTCTTTAAATGACCAATGGCAACTGAACAGACCGACCTCTCCTGGCGTGAAATGTCAATCAAACTTATTGCACGTTCGCCTCTCGGCCAATCAAAGCTCCTCTGAGTGTCAAGTGCAAGCACGGCAAAACAACCGATTTTTATGCTTAAAGTGCATGGAAGAGCGTCGATGTTTCAATTATTTTAGCCAATTTCGGTGGTGCTGGAGATGCCTGGAAAGCACTGTTGTTATGAGGAGTGTAAATCGGATTCCTGATATCCCAATCGGTATCCAGGTGTAAAAGCCTTTATCACGACAGACAGACACAAAAAAAATGGATAAAAGCTTGTGGTGCGCCACTTGATCAACTGAACCATGAGAGAATCACAAGACGTTACTAAGTATGCTCGAAAGTAAAATTTCCACTTTTCCGTGTTCCACCACAGTATTCACAGACCGACTTACTGTACTTACTAAAATGGATCGTAGATCTGTCAGTTGTATGTGAAACATTCGTGCACGTACGCTGACCCCATATGGCTGGGGTGAGAGACGCCTCATTGGTGTAAACAGACTAGCAGCAGTTCACAGGGGGGGAAAAAGGTACGTTTTCAGACAGACTTCAGAAAAATGTACTAATGGTTGCCTGCACTAAGTAACGGGGTATGCCCACATGTAGGTAGGTTCACCCATAATTTCAGACTGTAAACACATAAAAACTGATATTACCATTGGAAAGAGCACATAAAAATGTGTAGTCGTGCAAGTTTCAAAGCTCTACCTCTTATATACATGATGTCCAGACTGAAAATATCCCCACTTGCTGTACTGATCACCCCTGGAAGCAAAGTCTAGCGTCGGGGAGGCCTTTTGTATCAGGTTGAAGGTCCCAAACAAAAAGTTGAACACCCCCCCCCCCACCCCACCCCAACGAGGTAACTGATCCGCCCATGGCTAGTATGACCGTACAGGATTCTCAACGTTTTACGTTTGATTCATCTGCGCCGATCAGGCAATTAGCTGCTGGCGTGTGGATAAAATGCTATTGTTATTGATAACCACACTGGTCAGGAGGTACGTATTATTCTGAGGGGGAAAAAATCATGTACTAAGCGCAAATTTGTTTTGAACAAGATGTGATGACTAATACCCACAAAGTCTCTTCTACAATATGAATGCATTTTCGCACTATTTGCACAACACACTTGCAGGTATCATAACAAAATCAAAACTGAGAGAGGGTGAACATTGCGTCAATTCATAGTATTACACTGACGTGATGGTGCTTTGCATCAGTTTAGGAACATTATATAACACTGACCTGTGTCACTGACCTTCTTTTTCCGTCACCGTCACTGTCGGGTTCTTCTCTATAAGTCGAGGATTCTTCCTTCTGACATTTTTTTCTGCACTGATTTTTGTTGTTGTTGTTGTTGTTTTGGTTTTGTTTTTTGTTTCTTTTTTTATTCATCCAGGAACTCATCCAATGTCTTTCTCAAAACTAGCTATATCCAAAATTTCAAGTAAATACTACGAACATTAAAGACTCTAATGTGCCAACCGATTTTTTTTTATAAACGGTCATTTAACATCAAATTGCAGTATACTCAGAAGATCTCTTAGACACCCGCTTAACAAAGCTTTTCTTGTATTTTCAAGCCTGTAAGTACGCAAACTTCGGAGATTTTCGTGTTTACATACGTACGCACACACACATACATACACGCGCACAGCAGCGAGGTTAGTGTACCTATACATGACGTAATTTTTATCTTGTTACTTCACTGTCAGAGTTTAGGGCCTGTCCGACTGTGACGGCACGTGCTTCTTTAAATATAATAGACTTAAAAAGGAAATAACACGATACCTATAACGACATGGAAAAACACAAAGGAAAGTGTTGAAAGTATCTTTATACTGTATCATGTCACGATGCTCGTTTATGCAATGTTTGTCTCCTACTATTTTCCAAGCTTTGAACTAAGCATATTTTGGTACAATAGGAACAAACAATAATCACCATAAGCAATCCAGACCCAAAAGGTGACTGCCAAGCGTGTAATATGCAAAGAAGTACCCAACAACCACATTCCTTCTGCCAATGAAGATAAGTAGCGGCTAATCTCTCTGTTTGTTTGTCTATTTTGACAAAGGGTATTTACCCGAAATATTAATAAATTGTGTTGTACCCGTCTTTTCTAAGCGTGTTTCTTTCTCCGTTGGGTACTTCTTTGAATAATCACCAAAGTCTACCCGGCGTATTTTCAGTGCCGTAGACAAATTGGAAATCAAGAAAGTCCTTTACCGGCATTTCCTCCATGGCGGTCTTTGATTTCTAAAAATCGTCGTTACAACTGTTTCTCTATATTCTCAAGTAAGACTTTCCTAGTACTCTTTTTTTTTTTTTTTACAATTCATGTGAGTAGACATACGCAACAGACCTTCAGTTTCTACGGGCCCTGGCTCGTGTAAGTGGGTCTCGCTAACTCCAAAGTGGAAGTAGGGCAGAAACTAAGTCTTTGATTTTACGACAATGAAACTTCATCTTAAAGTTAGCCCTTCTGTCTAGCATTATTGTAAAAGACATCCTACACGGACTACGAACATTATGAGGAGATATTGCCGCTTGCAGCAGGGTCAGTCCGGCGCTTCAAGTTAAATTTTGCAGTCCGTTTAATTTCCGCGCATGTATGCTGGTTGTTGTTTTTAAGTCCTTTCTATTTACAGAAGGGCCTTTTTAGGTTGGGTCGCGGTGGGATGAATTTAATAGCATGTCCATGATGTCAAAGGCGCGCAGGCCTAATCATCTGACAACTGAAGTAACAAGATAACAAAATGGGATAACCACAACACACATAGTCTCTTCTGTATTAAAGCTGTCCTCGCTGTCAAGGATCTCTAACTTTGTCTTTGACCTGATTCTGACGTTCAAATATCTCCTATTGAAAAAGCCTCGCAGATATGCCAAGGCGTCGGTGAGCTTTATAAGGGGCGCAGTGGGTACGCCTCATTGGTTTGTCAAGCATTTATCATGACGTATTTTTTAAAAGTCCCATCTAATTATAGTAGGGACTTTTTAGGACGGGTCGCGGTGGAGCGAATTTAATATCATGTCTATGATGTCAAAGTCGGGCAGGCCTAAACCTCTCACAACTGAAGTAACAAGATACAATTACGTCATGTTTAGTTACGCTAACCTTGCTGCTGAACGTACATCGTATGTGCGTATGTATGTATGTATGTGTTACGTGGTAGTCGTAGTCGTATATCACACCAGACGCACGCACGTAAGGTTTTTGTAAAGAAACTTCACTCAGCTGCAACCCGTCACACGTGGCTTAAAGTTGTAGACCACACTGGAGTAACGGTTCCAACAATATTTTATTGCAGCGATGCGTCCACAAATGCATCCACAAATGCATTCACAACGATACACTGTCTCCTCTACAATGCATCAACACTTTTGACACACTTTGTCTCTCATATAATGTACCAACACTGATACACTGCGTCTCTCATATAATGTACCCATCAACTTCCTAGCACGGTCTTTTATACTATTACAGATTTCCAGAATAATCCAGCAAATTCGCACAACACAACCAATCAGAAAAGAAAACGTAACCAAAACTCATAAATATTGATAATGAAAGGAATACTCGAGAATGAACTGAAACATTCGACTACTATTTTAAACGCCTTTAATATAGTGTTACGAAATGTTGCCCACTTTGACGTCATATATGAGGTCACTAGAACGATCGCGACCCTGCTCGAACCTTTTAGTCTCATCATAGCGAAACTAAACAACAAAAATCGATAACAGTTCTCCGTGTGAAAGAAAATGAATCCTACAAAAAGGGTACTGATTCTTATCTAAAATAACTCAAATGAATATACATGTTCTCAAAGATTAACACAACCACAAACGTAACATTACCTCCCTTTTTAGAACGAAATTTCACAATATTTCTTCTCACATCTCAAAATACGGTTGTGAATGTGTCAAACTTCACAAAATAATGAACACCAACAAAACTTAAATCAAATAAACTGCTCTGTAATAATTGACTCACAGTTTCTTTAAAGTTATTTTCCCCAGGATCAAGCATCTCAACAGTCAGAAAACTGTCTGCAACAGATACTGTTGACAGTATTATGTGTACTAACTTAGAGCTTTATGATGTAAATACAATGCCAAATGTCGAAATTCATCGTTTGGTGGATGTGTTGTTTTTGTACCCGAGAGCGCAGATTATCGTCTGCATCGGCCTCCTTTTGAATTTGTGCATATTTACTAGCCTACGTCACAAGACAGAACCCGGTCAATATTGCAGACGAGGGCATCGGTATACACATGTCTTGGCTTGGCTTGGCTTCGCGAACGAAGATTTTATAGGAGTTGCCCACGACGTCTGCAGGCTTGTTCATGGCTGCGGAGGCCAATCCGAGACAGGCAGGTTCGACCGCAGTGGCTGCAGGGGAAGGTATGGCCGGGGTTCTGAGCTGCGGCATCTCTGTTTTTTCTCCTGAGCCGCTTGTCCTTAAGGCTAGCTCTGTGAGAGTCCTCAAAGGAGACAGCTGCCTTGTAAATGGTGGAGCGCCAGTGACATGTACTGTGTCATGTGCTGTCAGTGTACACATGTACTGATGTTCTCCGGCATCCCTTTGACATAATTTTCCACGAGAATGTAAAATAAACCTTCCATACTCGCTATGCTGTCAAAACCAATGCGGGTTTCGCTTGACCTGCTACCCTGAGTAACGATCGTGCTGGGGGCGTGGCTTGTTCGACTCGGTCTCCGCGCCAAGCGACTGAGCCAGCGTCACCTAGTTTGACCTTTGATCCTTTATCCCTTGGAAACATGAAACAGATCAGTGGTATTTATACCCACTTTCTGCACTGCAATTTCACATCTCACACATCAAAGTCTACGTAACTGAAAGCATCTCTGGAAACGACAAATGCACCATCGCAGCAGAAACACTACCTCTGTGAATCGAGTAATTGAGAGCCCGCACAGACAAAAACGTGTCACGACCAGCGATTTCAGTGCCGCAATTTTGACACACAAATTTTCAGATCCTTGCAGCATAAAATCTGATGAACTAGTTCGTAACTTTATGATTAAACAGGTTTAAAATCTTGCGAAATCGGTAAGAGATAAATTCTACTGAAGATCATGAATTCTGAAAATCACTAGTGCTCGCGGAACTATAGGAAGATCGACAAAAACCGTAGCCGAATTACTTACCGATTCACATAGCAAGAAAGCGACAAATTCCGCATGGGCGGTCAAGCCAAGCTCAATATTCCCTTGTCCGATGTCAGTTCTACTTAGGGGTATCTTGTCTCCCTTTCTCTTTCTTCTCTTCATTTCCGAGTCTGTCATTGTCGGCCGGCGCGAGTCGACTGATACTTTCTTTTTTTCTTCGCTGGTTCATCCGCCATCTCGTCTCTGATTGGTTATAATTAATATGCAGATGACCTAAGGTTGTATAGAATAGTTATGACATCAGCTACCATCGCCTATCAGAAGCAATCTTAGAGATAGATAAATGGGGGATCCCAAACCAATACATTCAATAAAGCCGCATCCGTCGCTAATTTACGCTATTTTTAATAACAAAATTCAGTTATCCCATTACACTCTCGTTATTTCTGAATCAACCCTTTAATTTTTAAAAAATGATGAGCATGACGGATGCGACTCTATTGAATTTATTATTTTGGGATCCCCCATTTATCTATCTCTTTATCATCAATACAATTATCATTTAATAAGACGTTTTATTATAATCATTAAATAATTAATGTTTTTTATTATATTAAATTATAAAATGAATCAAGACGAATTACTTCTTCTCAATGATATCAATGCTGTGGAAAATAAAGACTTAGACTCTAAGAAACAGAGACTTCTCTCCGTTATTGTTTCTGGTAAGTCAAAAACTTATTTAGGAAAACAATACATGGCAGAAGACATAGAGTCTTTAACTGCCGATGAACTAATCAAGCTTCATGCTAAATATGAGAACCATATTGCTTCACTAATGACACGCGATTTGAGTCGATCTCTTATATTTTTATACACAAAAGCTGTTAATCACTTCATACCGATAGACACTGAAAGCCTTTCTCATGATCTAGAAAACAACCCCATAGTTTCTAGTTCGATTGGTAGATTAGCATGTAACATGTTTTATAAGTTTGGCAATTACCTTGCTCCTGCCGTAACTTTGATGGTAACTAGTAGTTATATCGATTTATCAAAAATAAATTTTACTGCAGAAGAAAAAGAAGTATCAAATGGAGGAGAACAAGATGACTCCAGTTTTGACAGAGGTACAAACGGTGACTAAGACTAAAAGTCAAGGCAGGGTTGATGCTGGAAAAAGATTAGCTGAATGGAATAGGCAAAAAAAATTACAGATTCAAAAAGAACAAAATAATATAACTGATCCACCATCAACAGAACCAGTGTCAATACCATCAGAGCCGACACTTACTTATAAAAGTGAGAAACAAACAACTAAGTCTAACCCTCAAACAACAAAATATATAGTTGCTGGATTTGTTGTCGGATTTGGTTACGTAGGTTACAAATTATATAAAAAATATAAACCAAACACTCGTACAGTGACCAAAAAATCAGACACTCCAAAAATAAAAGAAGAAGTCTCCACATTACCAGCAACACCCAAAGCCGTGGACCCATTTTACATGCAGTAAATAAATTTATTATTTTAATTTTTATGGTATAAAAATGAGCGACACAAAGAACTTAATGAACCTTGTCTATCACTCTGCTGTAATAAGTGGACTAGCAGTAGCTTATTCTATGTTGGGAAAAAGTCTTCTCAAAATGAAATCAGCAGACCTTAGTAAATTAGACTTTGAAGACAGTGCTAAGCTAGTAGTTGTTATAACAGCTTCGATTGCAACAAAAGATTTTCTAGTCAAGCAAGGAATTATTCCAGAAAATATTTCTATGTAAATAAAAATATGGCAACTATAGCTGTTATGATTGGCGGTGCAGTTATTAACGCATTAGCTTTCAGTGGGTCAAACTATTTCTTTTCAAAAGTTAGTAAAGAAGAATCAGCAGAAGAAATGAAGCGACACAATGAGGCATCTGAAAAACTAGCTCAAGCTCAACAAGATTACGAGAAGCAAAGAATTGAGAAACTTGATTTTATTAATGAAAAACTAAAACTTGAGGGTCACGCACAGCATACATTTTCAAACGTCGATGACGCGATTAAAGAATACTATCTTGTTACTGGTGAAGACATGTCTATTCCACAACCAAAACTTAGTGACTACTACCAACCAAGCCCAGAACAAAAAAATGGAGAAATAATATTTGTTTTAGTAGGAATGACATTAGTATATTTTACAGGAGTTTATATTGCTAGAAAAAATGGTAGACGCTAAACTATCAAAAATATATTACTCCCCAATTGGCTACTGGAAAGGGAATACTGCAATAAAAAAATTACATGCTGCTGTGGGTGGAGATGTTAACCAAATAAAACAGTGGCTTAAAAAACAGGCAATTTGGCAAATATATCTTCCTGCTCCAAGAAAAATAACAAGGCCTCATTTTGAAAACACATCACCTAATGACACACACCAAATAGACCTCCTGTTTCTTCCGCATGACACAATAAGAAAGAAACGATACAAGTATGCATTAACTGTTGTTGACATAGCTTCAAGGTATAAGGATGCAGAACCCATAACTGACAAAAAAGCTGTAACAGTGGCCACTGCATTATCAAAAATATATAGTCGAGGTCCTTTAAAATACCCTAGGCTTGTACAGGTTGATGATGGGAGTGAATTTAAAGGCGCTGTTAATCAGTTATTTGCAAAGCATGGAGTGCTAGTGCGGCGAGGCATACCAGGCTTGCATAGATCACAGGCTATTGTAGAAAATTTCAATAAACAATTATCAGAGAGACTTTTTAGCTATCAGTATTCTAAGGAACTCATGCATGACACACGTAACACTGAGTGGGTTAAAAGATTACCGTCTGTAATAAAAGCAATGAATAATGAAGGTCACACTAAACCTGTTGATGCTATTAAATTGAAAACAATACCGTCAGAAATAAAAACAACAACAACACCTCCAGACACTAGCTTGTTTACAAAACAGGTAAGATATTTGTATCAACCAGGTGAAGCTGAGAATGACGTTAGACGTAGGGCAACTGATCCAATTTGGTCTACATCTGTTCATAATATAAAAAAAATAGTTCCTTCAACTAATGCAACAATATATTATTTGTATGAGCCTGCACCAAAGAGGGCATTTGTTAGAGAAGAATTACAGATTATTCCCACAGACACTGTTACTCATTTTTAACAATTTCAATTCATCAATTAGTTTATCAAGCAGATTATCAGCTATTTCTTCAGATAACTTGAGCCTGTAATGACCTGGTGCATAAGCTTTTTCCTTAGTGTGAAACACTCTTTTTGTATCCCCAACTGCTAGAGACTTTTTATATGTTTGAATCATTTCAATATTATGTTTGTTTGATCTTAGTGTCTTGTTTGGATAATCAGGCATTAATGCACCATCTAACACTTGCTTGTAATGTTCATGTCGAATGTCTTTATTTTTTATTGCTGTTTTTTTTTATTCCTTTGGCTTTTGACTGACTTCCCTTTTGATGCAGTATAGAATACATTTTTGATCTCAGTCCAACGTACTCAACTATTGGCACACCATTTAGTTCATCCTTAAACTTTCCAGGCACTTTCTTGTTTTGTGTGCTAAACAGTGGATGGTCTTTAGGGTAATCAGACGTGTCATACATGTGTAACTCGGTTTTCATGTCTTCATAAAAGTCTTCAGTACACACATCTATGATCATAGAGTCAGTGTCAGTGTATAACAATCGACACTCAGGATACTTTGGTTTGAAGTAATCATAATAAAATTCAAGCATTAATAATTTTGATAACTCAAGAATTGCCATACCAATGAATACTGGCTTATCCAGTTTAACAATCTTTTTTTTGAGTGACACTGCATACAATGATGAATGAAATTCTTTATACCCTGTGTACTGAGGCTTACTAGTAAGTTTAATTGCACCCGATTCAGTTGTAACAAGTCTCACATCTTTGCGGTGATGAGGATTTTCCATTGTCTTACCAAAACAAGCATTGTTCATAAGCTTAAAGAAGTCTTTGTCAAATGCAGTGTTACCATCTTTTGCACGCAATGTTGTATTTTTCATTATGTAATCTTTCATAAAAGCACTCTGATCAAATTCAATTCCTCTATGAACTTTTTTTAGTACTAACCCATGTCTGATGTAAAACTGTAACAAGCGATAGTGACAAACGTAATTAAATTTGTCATTTAGATTTGGTACAAGTTTATTGTCTTCTTTTTTTCCAGTCAAACTTAGCTTTTCAACAGCCAACGGATAATCATTGTGATAATCATGTAGTTTATGTGGATACTCCAAGTCTACTTCAAATATCCAACCCCTTTCATCATTTTGACCTCGATCCATAATAAATTTTTTTAATTTTTTTACACTATATTGTGACAAATCATATAAACAAAAGTTTTTTAATGGCAACATTTCACACATTGCAAATCCATACAAATTATTAGCATCTAAGTACGTAATAAATGACCTAGGCTTTGATGGATCAAAGTCATCAAGATATTTATTATTTGCCTTACCATAATTGTTTGCCGCTAAACTAATTCCTCCTCTCAATCCACTTTCCACCATTTTACCCATCATACGATCATACATCAAATCTATAAATATTTTACTAGATTTTAAAAATGCATCCCACGTCATACCAGGACTAGTGATGTAACAAGCAGGATCAAGCTTGTAGTGTAACAAACCCTTTTCACGGTAACTTTCAAATACGTCTGCTAGCAAACAGACATCAGCCTTTAAGTATTGGTCATGATAGTCACCAATAGTTTTACACCCTAGTTTACCCCATGCATCAAGAGCGTGCTGGTAATCAGAGTCAGAAATACCTTTACCAACTAGTGTAGAATAAAATTTTTCTTTTGGTGGAAGACTCCTTTCTTCAAAAACTACCCAGTCACTGATGTACTCATATGGATAGACTCCTTTCTTAATCAATTCTGGCTCAAAATATTTACTTGTTATTGGATACTCAGTCAGTCCTTCTGCTAGACTAGCCAATCCCAAAGACAGATGTTGCATAGAGTCATAAAATGCTAATTTATCTAATCTAAAAGTCAAGTATTTCTCTGTTGTCTGGGCAATGCAACTAATTTTTTTGTAAGACTCATCCACAGCCTGCATGATAATATGTGAATCATATCCTTTGAGATTGTGGAAAAAGATTGGTAACTTATATGTCTTAGGATCTGTTTTTAATAACAAGTTACAATTGTTATGTGCAGCACCTCTGTAACGTCCAGTTATGTGATCATGGTCACGAACTTTATCACCTCCTAAAGGTTGTTCACAAATCCAACACATCACTGCTGCATCAAAATTCTGTTTGTCTTCTTCTGTCATTACCAAAGGCATCTGACAGTTTTCCAAATACTTTACTACCTGAATATACAGATGTCTCATTTCTGTTAAAAACTCAGCTGCTGCATTTTCACCCCTATAGATAACAGGTTCTGTATGCTGACCATCTGACCTAACAAGAATGTATCCAAAAGAACACACCACTTGGTCACTTAGTTTTATAGTCTTTGGTAATGACTCTGGAACAGGACCGTCATACGGAACAACGAGTGATTCAAAATCTGCATACACTACAAACGGCAGCTTTTGCTGATTCCCATAGTTCTTAAAATACACTTGACTACCAGGATCTGGATACTTAAGTACTGTTTGTACGTCATCAGCTGACCTACAATTTAAAACATGTTTGTGTGCTACTGCAATAGAAGAAAACCTCTGTAAACATTTTTTACAAACTTCCTGTTTACACTTGTGTTTTGTTACATGATTGTGAAATAGACGTGACATACTCCTAATAATTGTGTAGTGAAAGTTATCACCTGAGCTTATTAGTAACATATCAATATGCTTATCTTCTGACTGTCCGTAGGTTGGGGCAAGTGGTGATACTCTAATCGGTTGTAACTTGTTCTCAGACTCATTATCCCACACATACACATTCACAGATATACCAGGATTTAGTTTTTCAAACAAGTCTATGTCCTCTATTTTAACAGGGAACTCAATGCCACTGAAGTTGAGTTCGTTTACAAATTTGGTATAGTTAGATACACGATCAGGTTTTGCTTTTACAAAATGAAGTTTAGCAAGCACACACCACATAAAACATAAATTATCATTGTTTTGAATATTGACTACAGCCTTTTTGTTTGCAACCTCAGTTGGAAGTGGTATCCATGATTTACCTAGTATAGGATGATATCTTGACTGCTTCAGTTGTAGTTCATGTACAAGGCCTTCATGCCAGCCAGACCCTTGCATTTCTGCTCTGTCAATTGCTTCATGGAAGTCTGGTAACAATCTTTCTCTAAACACTTTCTCTAGTTCTCTTCTCGAATTAACTGTGTGCTGCCTTGTCGAGATATACGTTACAATAACTTCACCAACATCTCTGGCAAATTCTATTTTTGCAACAATCTGAATCTTTACACTATCAGAAAGAAGGTTATTTTGTATGACTAAAAAAGATCTTTCTATTGATTCATAGACATTAAAAATATTAAATATAGGTAAGTCAGTTGTGTGAAACACGTTTCTTAATCTTTGTCGGTTGTCCATCTTTTTTATTTGTCCGACAAAAAAATAAATAGAAAATTATATAGTGTAAAATGGCACTTTATTGACTGTAATTCCAACAAATCATCCACTTTCCTGGTATGTGTCTTAAGGTCTTGTGCTCATGCTGCAGGTGTAATATCACTTTATTGACAGTAACAAATTCAATATAATCATGTTGTTTACTTATTTGGTAAAATATGTGTAAACACATACTCTCAAACCAGTCACAGTTAGCATCATAAACTATAAAATCTTGTGTCTTAAGATCAACAGTCTTGTAATTATAGCGTGGTGGTCTATTAGAATATATAAAAGTTACATTATATACCATGTATATTTTTGTTGGTGTTGAGAGTTTTATCAAAGGGTGTTTAACTTGTTTTTTTAAGTCATTAAAACGCACAACACCTCTGAAGCTCTGTGTGATATCAAATGCTTGCCCGCTTTGTCTGTCCATCATTTTTATGGACAAAACAAAAGGCTAAATTAACCCATACCCAGTGGGCTGATCTGTCTTTAAGATAAGCTTTAGATGCTTAGTTGATTTCAGTTTGTTTTTCACTATGTCTCGTTCGTGTTTGTTGGGAATGACATCGTTTTCTCTGAGACAGTCTTCAAAGCTGTCACGATCCTTACAGTAAAACAAACAGATAAACTTTAACTGTTCTCGAAAATCTTTTAGTACAGCATTATATTTCTGAGTGAGAATCCAAACACTGATGTTTGCGTGTCTACCACTGAAGGCAAGTTCTGCTAAAGTATTTCTCTTTTTGACAATGTCTTTCTCTGCAGAGCAATCATCGACAATAAATAAAGTTGACTGTCCTTCAAATTGTTTGAAAAAATACAGCAGGTAGTCATTCAGTTTTTTCTCAGGGTCGACTAAATAGATATTACTGTCAGTCCAAATGAATAAACGGTTGTGATAAGCTTTGTTGTGTTTTATTGTTGGACAAAATATTACAATGTTTTCAAAGTGGTGTATGTATCTTGTTTGTAAGAGGTTAAGTACAAATTCAGTTTTCCCACACCCTGTGGCACCACAAAACAATCCACAGTGTGGGTCGAGTGTCATTAAGTTCATTTTAATACACAATATAATTTTAATAGATGTGTCCACTCAGTCTGCTTTCTGCAATATTGAGTTGTGCGTCATAAATTAGATACAAATATATGTTTATGGCTGCAACAGTTTCAACCTTTTTTTGTATCTGAATTGTTATTCCATCACTACCGTTCTCGACAGTTCGTCCTGACCCATGAAGATAGTCATCATCTGTACTACGAAGGTCTAACCACAGTGCATACTTGTTTGTCAGGTATTGACCAATCCTAACATCATACAGATGTAGATCTTTGCACGCAATGTTTGCAGGTTTATCTCTAATCCTTCCACCCGCAAAATACTTTGTGATCTCATCGTAGTGTTGATAAGGTAACATTCCAGACGCGTACACTTGATTAGGACGGCCTTCGATTGTGCAGGACAAATGTGTAATCTTAGGATTGTAGAATTTTTCTGAATCCCGTTTGTATGGAGCCGCTGGTTCAACAAACAACATAAGAATACCTTTCAGTGACCTAGCAGGTGTGTTTAAGTTTATGTTCCACATCGGGTCACTCTTGTCTTTGGGTATTAAACTATGTCTAATCACCCTGTCATAATAAATTGGTAGTCTTGACTGATACTGATTTTGAATGAGTCTGGCTAGTTCAGTGTGTGTGACAATTTCATATTCCAAGGAAATGTTAGAGATCTTGTATGTTGCATCTGTGGCAGATGATTTAATAACTTTGGAGTAGTCATTGAAGGTTAGTTCAAAACTCAGACGGTCATTCAGTGCTCCTTGATAATAAGGCAGATGAGCTGTTAGGATTTCAAACTCAAGTGGAATGTAGAATCTGGATCCATATGTTTCAGCCATTATAACTTCCTTTGGTACCCCAGTAGTTACTTTATCTCCAGCATTGATTCGAAGTTTACCAACATTATCAGACTGTATGCCTTGGTAAATACGGTCTTCTCGTTCTTCTCTTGTTAGCCAAAGGTCTTTGTAACAGTAGAATACATCTGAGTCGTCAAGACTAAACACTTCCTGTCCTTCAAGTTTTACTTTAATAGTTCTAACAATTGCTCTGCCAAGATTGTCAACTAGTGTTCTGTTTACATCTGTGTCTGATGATAGTTCAATATTAAATGCTAGGCGTGCAGTGCCAGGAACAATAACGTCACTGGGACCTAGGTTTGGAAACTTGACTGTAAGTGTTTGATTCTGGTCTATGGTACTAGGATTGTTTGTGATGACGATTGATTGTCTTATGCCCTTAACACCCAGGGGCTCACGTAGTTTTCTAAATGGGTCTAACTTTGATCCGTAAGACTGTGTCATTTTTATTATGCACAATAAAAAATAATAAATTAATAAAACAATGGCAGCGGGAGGATTTAATCATGAAGATTTTAAAATGGATGACATAAATGTCTCTGATAATAGTGTAACAGATATGTCGAGTAATACTTCTTTTTTACAACAAGAACTTTTACAAAGTAAAGTTAACTCGTTTTATGATAGTGTTAATGAGCGTCCATATCAAATAGATCCTAATCAGTTTGAATATGAAAAAGGACATTTATATTTAAAAACTATTGACAAAGGAAAAATACAATTGACTAACAAAAAAGACCCTACTAAGTTTAGAGCTTTAGGTACAATCAAAAAAGAAGGTGGTGTTGGTGCCTTGCGTCAACTTGGTGTTGGTGATAAAAGGTTGCCACCTCGAGTTGTTAGTGCTCTTCATGATGCGCAAACAAGGTTGCCAACAGGACAAGAAATTGATGTGGCACCAGTAACAAGCCTACCAGAAATAGCAAACACAGTAATACAAGAAACATCATTTACAGAAGGACAAATAAATGAGGAATTAAAAACAATTGGTGACTCTCCTTTGACAAAGAGGGAGTTAGCTGCGTTGGATAAAACACTGCAGACAATAAGAGGTGAGCTTTTGAATAATGTAGCTAAACTGGGTGAACTTGATAATCATATTGAAAAAGAAAAAGAGAAACTGGCTACTGCAGACAATGGGAATTATGACATTGAAATAAAAGAAAGAATACAACACAGATTAAAAGATTTGTATACAGAAAGATCAGCGCGACTAGAAGTGATTGAAAATGGAAAAGAAAAACTGAAAACACAGGTCAACAGAATTAGAGAAACTATTCAGAAAATACTTAATGAGGATACAACTTTGACTGAGAGATTAAAAACACTTTTCAGAGAGCAGGGTATCACTATTGCAAGTTTAATTACTGCTCTTGGATTTATTATTAGTACTGTAGTGTTAGCTGTAACAGGTGGTGGTAGTAGTCCAGCACCTCCAGCTCCTCCAACTCCATCAGACCCAAAAGATTTACAGACGTGGGTAAAAAAACAGTTGTCTCACATATCAGACTTGCTTAAAAAATTAGCTGTAAAAGCAGCAGATGCTTTACCAGGTATTATAGGTAGTGTTGTCAGTTGGCTTATTAGTACTACAGCAAAGGTAGTAGGGTTTATGGCAGAGCATGTATGGATATTTTTGGTAACAGTAGGAGGGTTAATTATAGGATACTTAATGAAACAGGTAAAGAAGTAATATTCCTAATCCAGTAAGGCCTATTACCAATGCAGTTCTCTCTGACTCATGTGTTTTTTCTTGGCTTGTTACTGACTGTACTGGTGCCGGTTCAGGTGTCTGTGCCGATGCTTGGGCTGTTATTGACATTACTGGTTTTACTATCTGTTCAGGTGGTGGTGTTGATATTTGTGTTACTGATGTTACTGGTGGTGTTACTGGTTGTATGTGAGAGGTTGTTGGACTCAAGTTTACAGATTGATTAAGTCCTAATTTCTGATTACTCCCTGCAACAACTATTTCATTATTATAATTTGTTATTACTCCAATTTGTAGTTGAAGATCAGAAGGCAACATGTATAACCCAGTGCCAACTACAAAGTCAACTTTTGATCTGGCATATCTGAGAACGTTTTGGTAACGTTGTATGCTAGATGGAAGATCAACAACTGAGTTAATAGAATCTTCTAAATTTGCTAAAAACTGTTTTTGTGCTTCAAACTTTCCACTTCCATTCAAAATATTAGATTTTGTTAGTGATTGTGCACCTAGAATACACCACACATACGTTCTAATAGACTCATTTATGCGTTCGACTCCTGCTTGAGTAAAACCATCACTCTTGTCTAAAATAAATGTGGTCCACGCATTAGACTGTTTCTGTTCTATTGATCCTAACCAGACTTGTGATTTAGATGAGAATGAAGTGTAACCAGGGTAATAATCTTGAGGGTATTGTCTGTGACTCATAGCATAATACAATGTACCAATGCCGTGGTGATCATCAAGTTTTTGTGTGAAGTCATACTTTGTACTGATGTTAAATTCATTACAGATGCGTTCAAATGCTTTCAAATCCATGGGATTGTTAAACTGATTAAAACTGGATTCAGTTGGTAATGGTGTATGCAGTTCTGACAGTATACGCCTAAGCTGGTAATATGTGTGGAAATGATACACAGACCTAATCAGTTTGTTTGAGTGATTCAAATGGTCTGTGAATGAAACACCACAGCCTGTAGTTGAACATAGAATAGCAAAGTTAAGTTGGTTTTGAAACATCTGTAGTGGACTTGAAGACCACTTTCTTGCAGTAGAGTCGTCTGTTATTGGAGGGTTTAGGTAATGGTCAAACGGATTTGGTACTTTCACTTGAAATAAATCTCCTTCAGACAAAGCTATATCAAGCTGATTTAGTTGAATTATTTTCTGATCATATGTTGGTGCGACATTATACTTGGCATCCACATTAAATTGGTATGCATTTACAGTATTAATTGTTGGTGATTTAAATTCCATTGTGCTTTTTTTATGTGATAATAAAAATGTTTATAACCTTAACAAATCTTGACACGAGCAAACCAATGTGGTTAACTAATGGGATTGATAATCGTGATGGTAGCAAGGCTGTAGCTATCCATGAAATGTTCTACACAGTAAAATGGTTTAATGTAACTGATGATACAAGTTTTTATGCTGTTTATGCAGATTCTGGTAATAGTGGTGTAGACAAAAATACACACTTTATACCATCTGGGTATTATGACTTTTGTACATTAGCTAACTGGTTTCAAAATATATTTAAAATTAAAGCAACTTTAAATCAGGCTAACTTACTTGTTGAATTAGAAGTTCCTACAGGTAGTATACCAGTATTTTCAAGTGAACTTGCATATTTGCTTGGTTTAATAGATAGAAATACAATGCCCATAAATTGGGTAATGAGTTTTGCAGATAATGGTACTAGTGGATGGTATTATACAGAAGATGTAACTAAAATAACTGGAATATATCCTGTTCATTTGTCAGTACACACAGTGCTAAATGTTTATTTAAAAGAACTAAACACGACTGAAAATATATATAATGGAAAGCCTTCAGATTTGTTGAGATGTTTACCAACTGGAACTGCTCCGTATTGTGAAATTGAAGTTATTAGATTTCCTAATTTACAGTTTAAAAAATTAGGTTCCAGTTTCTTTGAGTCACTGAGCTTATATGTAACTAATCAAGATGAAAAACCAGTTGTAATGCATGATTTTACTGTTGTTTTAGAAGTTAAATAGTTTTATTTTTGATAAAAAAATGAGTGGCGGCCCGAAGACAAAAATGATTCCAGTTTCATGTCCGTCAGTAGAGTTAAAAGATTTAGCTGACGTGCAAGATTTCGAAAAAGAAGGCGAGGTAGGAGAAGTGTATGGCCTTGAACTTGTGTCCGTTGGGTTGTACAAACGAAAGGCAATTGAAGATGAGAGACAGTTTCCTAAACTTAGTCAACTTCGTGATGTTACTGTTCCTACTCCAGTAAGTAATGTGTTATACAGTTTAAAATATGTTGGTAATAAATGGGTAATTATTCCTACCCCTGTTTCGCTTGCTCCTGTTCCCATTGTATGGGACATAAAGTTTGTTTTTATCAGTCCTTATGTTTATTTTACTGATGAAGGTGCCCTAGTATTTAAAAAAGTTGTTAACTCTGAGCCAACGTTTGTAAGTCTTGTGCCAAGCTATTCCGCAGAAACCAATAGCAGAGAAAAACTAAAACTTCAAGAGTATGGGAAACGAAGGTAT
This sequence comes from Semisulcospira habei, assembly GCA_036245525.1. Taxonomy (NCBI): domain Eukaryota; kingdom Metazoa; phylum Mollusca; class Gastropoda; family Semisulcospiridae; genus Semisulcospira; species Semisulcospira habei. The sequence continues at coordinate 192,472,889 of BTPG01000002.1, read as the reverse complement.
CTTCTAACAAATAGAAAGGGTAGAACAGATACTTCTATTTCGTTCGTACCAGCAAATTTTACCATAGATAGAGAAGCGACAATAGTTTTTGAAATTCTCATGAGATCTGTGGAAGCTGCGAAAGAAGCAGATATCGCCCAGGGAATCAAACTTACATGGGATACCACAGTAGCAGAGTCAACAAAGGTTGTTATTGCTATTAGAAAAATCAATACAGATTTTGAAGTTTCGAGTAGTGTCCCTGCCGTTAAAGTAATGATTGATAAAACAACTCTAGTTTATCTAAATTTCATAAACCTGGAACACATAGATCTTGTTTCGTTTTATTACGCTAGCAAATTGCATACATTTGAAGAGTTGCAAAATAAAATAGAAGATTAAAAAAATATTTGCCATAAAAAATGCCACCATTGTATCCTCAAATACAATCTGATAAAACATTAAAGGCAGATTCATTTCGTTTAATAAATATTACAGAAGCATTAAAATATTTGGAAGAAGAACAAGCAAAATACTCTCGATGTAAAAGACGATATAAAACGGTTTTCAATTCTTTACACAACACATCAATGACCATGGGGGTGGTTTCGGCCGGATTATCTGTAGGAGGTATAACTCTGTTTGCAACGGGGGTGGGAAGTGTCGTAGGAATTGCTGTTGAAGGTATTGGTCTTGTCACAAGTCTAGCATGCTTTGGTATGGAAGCTATTAACAAAAGATTTTATATGAAGTTGCAGAAGCATGAAGCCTTGAGTACGCTCGCAGCAGCTAAGCTGACGAGTATGAAACTTATTATTAGTAAATCTTTGGAAAATAATGAAATTGACGATAATGAATTTAAAAGAGTCCAGGATGATTTAGCAAATTACAAGCAACAGAAGTCTGAAATACAGAATAAGATGCGTAGTCAACCCGCGAATGTTGAAGAGCTAAAGCAATCTTTTTTAGAGGAAGGAAAGAAAATAGGCGTAGAAGAAACTATGAAAAAAGTTTACGGACTGTTAGGCAAGTAAAGATCAGTTTTGGTAATCATTCATTAATTCTGAAATACTCTTCACAAAGAGATGTCATGCCTTTTATGCCTGCTCATTTGACGCCATCTGCACCACCGCCAGAGTACTACTGAGAAAAAAAAGTTTTTTTTATTGTCCTTGTATCTTGATAAAACTGATCGAGTAAGTTGTGACTTAAGTCAAGTTGTTGTAAGAACTTAGGGTAAGTAATTAATAAGTTCTTATGGCAACTCACTTAAAGGTTACCTATGTAGGTTCCTAGAAGTTAGTTGCAACTTGTAAATAAGTATTAAGTTTCGATTGACATCACTTGATAGAGATAAAGAGATAGATAAATGGGGGATCCCAAAATAATAAATTCAATAGAGTCGCATCCGTCATGCTCATCATTTTTTAAAAATTAAAGGGTTGATTCAGAAATAACGAGAGTGTAATGGGATAACTGAATTTTGTTATTAAAAATAGCGTAAATTAGCGACGGATGCGGCTTTATTGAATGTATTGGTTTGGGATCCCCCATTTATCTATCTCTATCTTTTCACGGGGTCCGTCACAAGAATCCGGTGGCCTCTTTTCACTTTGAACGGACGAAAGAAAGCATTTGGTGGGACAATCGGGGGTGGTCACTGTCTAAGTGGGTGTGTATACTGAATCCCAGTAAAAACGTTTTGCGAACTGAAGCATTAAAAAAGGTCAGGAGTGCCCCTTTAACTGTCCTGAACAAACAAATGTTCCTTTAAATTGTTCTGCTCAGGTAATCCGCTCCAACGTTCTGTGAATGCTTGATATACTGTAATTTAATGTCAAAGTTCATTTCTCCAACATCGCCCAATCATGAGATGTGCACAGTTTAGACAATTCAAGGGTTAATGGTCCTGAGTCAAATACTGCCCGCTTATTGAGTGTACGATAATCCACACACACCAAATTGGATCCATCAAGTTTCATCACGATGACCACTGGCGACTTGGACTCCCTGACGACTCCCAGGTCCGGCGTCTCCCCAACGTCCTTCTTCAGTCCCTCTCTCGTGTTGCAAAGCAGATGACACGGCTCGCCGCGAACCGGCTCGTTTGATGTCAGACCAACCTCACGCTGGACGAGTCAGGCGCAAACCGATGCCCGAACTACGCAGCTGGGACTCTCAGCTCCTCCTGCTGTGCCTGGGCCAAGTTCTGACCGAGCTGGATGTCTTCTACACCCTCCTGATGGCGAAGTTCATTAAGGTCAAATAGGCTATCATCGTCTAGACTCTTGTCAGCAGCCAGACGCATCGATGCTGCTTGTTGTGGTTTGTAATGACGACCTCTCTCGACGTACTTTTTCAGCAGATTAGCGTGCCAACCACTTCAGCTTGCTGCTGACCCCGACTCTGTAGTCGTTGATGCCAACCACTGTACCTTGTCCTGCACGTCCAGCTGCAATCAGCGTATTTCGGTTTCTTGTTCCTGCCGCAGTCGCTCCAGCTGGTTCTGTTGCATGACCTTACGGTCTTGCTTCCGTTCCTGCAGAACTTCATCCAGCCCTCTGTCGAGATCGTCGATGGCTTTTTGGTGTTTACGCGCGAACTCCAGCTCCTGTTCCTCTCTCTCCTTCTCATCCTCTTTCAGCTCCCACATCTCCTGTCTCAGCGGCGCCCTGTCTCTATCGTGGCCCTCGTTCAGCTGGCTTCTCAGCGACTCAATCTGATCTTTGTGGCGGCGCTCGGCATCGTGCCGCAGACTGTCCAACTCCTGTGTCTGGTTTTGCTGCAGGCGGTGGACTGTTGCTCGCTGTTCCACCTCCAGCCTCTCTCGCTCGCTGGCCACGGTCGCGTCCACCTGGTTCTGCAGTCGCTTCAGCGCCTTGATCTTTTCTTCCTCCAGCTTGTCTCTATTCACCATGGCTGCGTCAGTGTTGTCAGCTACTGTTAGAGGGATGGTCTGGAGACTTTTCTAACTCATAACACCTTCACCTCTCCTGTCAGGTACGGGGTGTTGAGACTGACCTTGGCAAGGGGGATAATCCTCACAGTTCCGTCGGCCAAGATAAGGGTCGTCCACTCCTGTAGCTTCTGGTCCTCAGATACTAAGTCCTCTCTCACGATGACGCCGCTACAAGCCGTGTCTCTCAGCACTCTCACTGATGTGTTGCCGACAAATCATGTCACCACCGGCATGTTGGGCAGGCAGCGCGATGTTGGAAACTGGTAAGAATGTAGCTCCATCGCCAACTGGAATGCGTCCATTCTTTCTGAAAGACTCGATCAGCTCCGGTGTCGCCCGCCTTTCTCCAGGCTCAAAGTCACTAGATGACGTCACATCATTGGCCAGTACAGCGGCGGCTCTGTGTTGATACGCGGCACTACTTCTGCCTGCTATCCCGCGGTCTTGGTTGGTTTTTCTGGTGTTTTCGCCTCGGGGAACATCCTTGGAAGGACACCGTATCGCCTTGTGTCCCTTCTTTCCACAAAGGAAACATGTCAGGCTCTCCAACGATACAGTGTCACCTCTACAATGCATCAACACTTTTGACACACTTCGTCTCTCATACAATGTACCAACACTGATACACTGCGTCTCGCAAATAATGTACCCATTAACTTCCTATCACGGTCTTTTAAACTATTACAGATTTCCAGAATAATCCAGCAAATTCGCACAACACAACCAATCAGAAAAGAAAACGTAACCAAAACTCATAAATATTGATAATGAAAGGAATACTCGAGAATGAACTGAAACATTCGACTACTATTTTAAACGCCTTTAATACAGTGTTACGAAATGTTGCCGACACTTTGACGTCATAATTATGAGGTCACTAGAAAGATCGCGACCCTGCTCGAACTTTCTAGTCTCATCGTAGCGAAACTACGCATCACAACAAAAATCGATCACAGTTCTCCGTGCGAAAGAAAATGAATCCTACAAAAAAGGTACGTGATTCTTATCTAAAATAACTAAAATAAATATAGGATCTTTCTTATGATTAACCCATACATGCTCTCAAAGAATAACACAACCACAAACGTAACAGTATGTGTGTGTGTGTGTGTGTGTGTGTGTGTGTGTGTGTGTGTGTGTGTGTGTGTGTGTGTGTGTGTGTGTGTGTGTGTGTGTAAACAAGAGAATCTCGGATATTTCTGCACACACTAGCTTGAAACTTGGCGAAATACTCCTTTAAAGGGGTGTCTAAGAGAGCCTCCGAGCTTACTGTAATTCAGTGTCTCATTGAGACATAAACAACCGTTTATAGGGAGTCGGTTGATCCAGATTGAGTCCGTATTTACTTGAAATTTTGGATATAGCTAGTTTGGAGAAAGACAAAATAAATAAATAAATAAATAAATAAATAAATAGTATAATTTATATGGCGCATTTCTCATATTTTATAATATAACTCAATGCGCAGGACATAACCGCGAACTGAACCCAACAAGCACGCTCACGTGAATCACGCGCATTCCCTCACACACTGTACATAAACACAGAACATTCACGTGGTGCTAAGGGCAAGCTCAAGAGAGCTACTGAAATTTTTGGAAATTGTTAAATCGTTTTTTTATATTTTTGAAACTTGATTAAGTGGACTGAAATTAATACCAAATTCGTGGGGGAGGAAAGAGCCGGAGTACCCGGAGAAAGAACCCCCGACGGTCCGCCCGAATTAATGGTGACACTTACTAGAGGAGAAAAGTCCGACGCCCGAACCGAATATCGAACCTCGCACCTCTTCCATTGGTGGCAGGCGCTTTTACCGCTGCGCCAAGGACCGCCCCAAGAAAGACATTGGATGAGTTTGTTGGCCTGTTTTGTATCCTTTCAACTTCTTCACTAAAAATTAATTTCTTTCAGAAAAGAATTAAACCAGTTTTTAAAAAAATAAAAATAAAAAAAATAATAAAAAATAATAATAAAAAAAAAATTCACTAATAGAGAAAGTGGACTTTGTGACTTAAAAGAGGCAACTCCGTCACCACGCAGACATTGACATAATACTCTAAATATGACACATTTCTCTCTCTCTCTCTCTCTCTCTCTCTCTCTCTCTCTCTCTCTCTCTCTCTCTCTCTCTCTCTCTCTCTCTGGAATAAACTGCCAGCGCACAGAACACACACTGGTTCACTCCCCTCTTTCAAGGAAAGCCTCTTCAAGTACCTGCTATCTAACAGCTCATTCACTGGTTCGGGTATTCCCATCGCCTAAAGCCTTGATATTAACTTCCGCGCGCACGTGTGCGTGTGCGTGTGTGTGTGTGTGTGTGTGTGTGTGTGTGTGGGGGTGGTGGTGGGTGGGTGCGGCGAAAGCGTGCGGGCGTATTTGATTTCAGTGAAAGAAGGAATTTTAAAGAATATCTTCTTTTTTTTTTTTTTTTTTTTTTTTTCTTTTTTTTTTGCCTTTCACATTATTAGCAATAGTAATTGGTGCCCTCCATTTTGCCTTATCCATCTTTTTTGAACGACTTGTTATATTATGTGCACTTGTATGTTAGTAGCTTCATTTCTCTCTCTCTCGGCAAGTTTGAAAACTGGTCCTGTTACCAATAACTTCTACCGTTGGAAAATAAAGGTTCATTGTTCATTGTTCTCTCTCTCTCTCTCTCTCTCTCTCTCTCTCTCTCTCTCTCTCTCTCTCTCTCTCTCTCTCACACACACACACACACACACACACACACACACACACACACACACACACACACACTCACACACTCACACACTCACACACTCACACACACACACACACACACACACACACACACACACACACACACACACACACACACCGTCAAGCTTTCAAAACAGCATGCAGGTATAGCTAGTTTGGAGAAAGACATTGGATGAGTTCGTTAGCCAGCTTTGTACCCTTTCAACTTCTTCATAATTAAGCTTCTAGAGAAAGACAAACAGTGGCGGTCACGTAAAAGAAGCGACGCCGTCACCAGGAAGGCTCTGACACAATATTCTAAATATGACGCAAATCTCTGTCTTGCGCGCTCTCTCTCACAAAAATGCGCGCATCTCCATGAGGCATAGATCCTCATGCGCCCTCCGTGTGCCTGAGGATCTATGCCTCCTGGAGATGTTTGGAGCGCGCGCGCACGCACGCACTAACACACGACGCGCTTTCAGAAAAGCATGCAAGTGACCCGTATATTTTGTATATCATGTAGCTAGTCAACCTGCTTTCACACAAATTATAGCAAGACTGAAATTGTACCGTGAAATTCTATTGTTGTCGTCATTTTCTCAAGCGTATGAAGCGAAACCCTGAAACTCATATCACGTAAAATATAAAATTAGGTAAAAACTATAACGTACGTCATGACAAATGTCGTTTGACAAACTCGTATGTCCTGCGCCGCTTATAGAGCTCACTTACGCATTGTCAGATCTGCGAGACTTTTTCAATAGGAGATATTAAACACCACAATCAGG
>BTPG01000002.1:192351460-192463960 GCA_036245525.1 Semisulcospira habei | reverse complement strand
CTTCAACCTTTGAAAAAAAAAACTTGAAAAACTCATTGCAGAAAAATGTCAAAAGTAAGAAACCCCGTCTTGTGGAGAAGAATCAGACTGTGACGGCGATTGAAAGCGTTATACAATGTTTCCGTCCTGAACTGGCGCAAAGCTCCAGCACGTCAGTATGAATTGACGCAATGCTCTCCCTCAGCTCTGACAATTTGGATTAGAGATTAGGAATACAGTCCGTCTCTATTTTTGTTATAATGTCTGCGAATGTAGTGTGCAAAAAGTGGGAAAATGCATGCAAGCTCACAGGTCTACACTGAGACTGAAAAGACTTTCTGCGCTGGTTCATCCCATCTCAGTTGTTATTTCAGAGTTTCACTGAAAGTCCCTCTGAGAAAAGACGTTTTCCTTGAACTGAATTCGTTACCAATGATAAAAGCTGACACGGTCAATTCAACGTTAGGGGCAAAACGAATGAACATGATGCTCTTCATTTTATCAGCTTACGTGACAGTACTAATTTGCACTGAGTAAGTAACTGTCATTTTGCAACATCGCCGGGTGTTCATGACTTCATTTTGTTGCTGTTTGAACTGCCGCGGCTATCAACAGTGTTTCTTAAATGTCATTAGTCAATGGTGATAAAACAAACAAACAAACAAACAAACAAACAAAAAACACCCGATCAGGAAAAAGACTCATGGAACGACTACAAAGTAAACGTTCTTGTTTTTTAGATCATTCTGACAATGCCGACCGCGTGGAGCGATTTACAAGCCGATCAAACGCAAGTCACAGGGAAAAAAAACTCAGCGATGAGGTAACCCGTTCGGCATTGTCTAGTCACACCAACGGCATTAATGTAACACGCACGAATGACGTGACTGAATAAACGAACGAACGAATGATCCGTATCACCGAAGATTTACAACAATGACATATCTTTGGGACTTTAGTGGCCACCCTCTCGTCACCGGCCGGCGTCAATATGCAATACTTTAGTTTATATTACAAAATACATGTAGATATTTTGAACTTACATGCGTTTGACGCCCTTGTGGATGCCGCGCGGGATGTAGTTGAGGGCCCTGTAGGTACAGTCCACCTTGCGGTTCTTGTCCCGGCACTCGCATTCCTTGGGGCAGATCACTTGACGGCCCCAGCGGGACCGCAACCCCCGGGCCGCACCCATCGCAGGGGCTAGCAGCAGCCCGACACACAGCGCCAGCAGCACAAAGGTACTCCACGGACACGCCCTCAGCAATGTACTCCGTAACCCTCCTCTTCCTGAACCCATTGTGCGAGCAACAGAAGCGGGTGGAAATCCACCCGACACAGAAACAAATAATTTTACTCCACTCGCAGCGGTGTGCCGGCGTACTATAACTGTAGACATGAAACACACAGACCTGGACAATCACATCATAATCCCGCCACTATCCACCGTAGGCGCGTGGACAACTCCCATGGCGTGCGCAAGACAATGGACACCACCAGCAGGCCTGCACTCACACACACCTCATCACTGGGTGAACTACCAGCACTGAAACATCGTGGGACGTCACTGCTCACGGGGATGCCCGCACCACCTCAGTGACAGAAGCTGACTTCCTTAGTGCTCACAAAAGAAAGCAGCTAGAAAACGGGTAGCCATTATGACTGATCGGTTACACTAGAAAAAATGCACGAACTCGCCAACACACTATATCCACGTACACAAGTCAGGAAACAGTATCCATCCACACGAGTCTGACCACCAATCTCATGGACGACTTGGGAACAACTGACTACGGCCGAACCAGTAGTGCCTGTGTGCAGTAAGTTCTATCGCCCGCGCGTAGTCTGCCTAGACGTTAGCTCTCTTTATCTCTCTCTCGCTCTCCACAGTACACTACGCTACACCACACAGCCCCGCGCGTGGCCAGCCGCCGTCTAATGACGTGGATATCGGCCACATTTGAGACGCCCTTTCCCCTCCGCGTATTCCGCCAGCCCCTTTAACAAGCACGGGGGGCACGCTCACAGGGCTCAGTGCGGCTTTCTCTCTCTCTCTCTCTCTCTCTCTCTCTCTCTCTCTAGCGGCCGGCGCGCCGAAATGTTCAACTGAGACTTGAATGGCCCACCCTAGCATGTCAGTCCCCTCAGTTACGGTCTCGGTGGTCGGGCAAGTAAGTTACTCAAAAATGAAACATCGATGTGTTGTTGTGAGGTTTGTTTAATTGATCGATTGATTGATTGAGTGTGTGTGTGTGTGTGTGTGCCGGTGTGTGAGTAACAGTGACAGTTATGCGTGCATCACTCCGTGTGTGTCGGAACTTGAACATGCCATCACGACTGCACGGTAAATAAGATTGTCGGGACATTAGCGGGCCCCATGACGGCCTGGCGGAGCCCCCCTCAATGTGCCGAACAGATTAAATTCCCTGTGGTCCCGCCCAGCTTGCACCCGATTAACCCGAGTTCCTTTCTCCGCCCGACCACTGTCTTCATACCTCTTACTCAGTCACGAAGCCAACAGTTTGCATTTTAGTGATATATTTTACATTTAGTAGTCGGTTTCTTGTTTGGCCAGATCAGAGCTACTGATTTGCGGAATACGTCTGTTTGGTTGGTTCATCCGCGGTGTCGGCAGTATCCGACTGTGCCTTTCGCGCTAATCAAGTGTCAATGAACAACAATACGGCCTAAAATATAACATGTCTGAACCTCCACACATTCTGTTAAATTCTACAGTTGGAGTTTAACACGCATACTCTTAAACTGGATTTCCTGTTTCAAAAGTCACTGTTAATGCCGGTTTATGCTTAACTTCGGGATGAGGCCACTGGCGCCGCGCGGCCATTAGATCAGTGCCTTGGCGACGGGCTTTACCCGTCCCGAGTCATTGTCCATTTTGTAGCTCTGTTATTGTAATTCACTTGTGGAATGAGCGAGTGAGTGAATGACGCTGTGCAGCACCTGCGGTGGCAAGACAATTTTTGCTGTGAGTGATTATTTTCTATCACAGCAACAATAAAGTCATCTTGAATCTTGAACTTGGAAAGTGCTTAAGTTCTCCCGTGTCCCAGCAATGCGTCATTTGAGGGCAAAAATTCTGATATTGTCTTGCCGTAAGGTAAATATATTTTTATCTGTTACATTGCGCATATAGTTCTAAGCATTTTAACAACACTGACGATTTTATGGTGGCAAACGATGGCGGCAGAGTAATTGTTGTGAATTAATGAATACAAAAATGGCTAACCCCTTAAGGCTGACCGATCGAGTCAAAGTCCTATCACATGTAAAAGACTGGCTTTTGTACCTGCGAAATGTATGCATTTATTGCGCATGTGACCCTTGACCTTTGCGAGAGGTCAACCAAATGCATAGAGTGTGTCAAAATGGTTGTTGTGATGCGTCTAGTGTGGTAGCGCAGTGGTAGTGCTTGTCACTTCAAGCTTTCAGCTTCCACCGCTGGCTAGCAGTATTGCGAAAAGGAGGGCAGAATGCGTCAGTCAGTCTCTCTGCCAGTACATAGCCTCTCCAATGAGCCTCATGTAGTGCCTCCTCGGCTCGCGGCGACACATGGTAACTGAGCACCTCACGGACTCAGGCTCAACTACAGGGGACTCGGAGGAGGTCTGGCCCCAAGACACGCGGCATGCAGGCCCACTGGTGTGTGCCCGGTCTGACTCCCAGTCCCAAATATGGGTAAATAGCCCCACTGCCTTGTGGGTGCCTCGGGAGAGTCAAAGGCTGGGGGAGCAAACCCCGACAGAAAACGAACCAATGACCAACGAAGTCGGAGGACCGTGTCGCTGACTACGCCATCTGGTATAGTGTAGAACCCGTCAGGGAAACGAGCAAACACGCAAACCTCATGGATTATGCTTCAGGTGGATATTAAACTTGACATCTGAGGCAGAACCTCGGAAACACTGAACTTGAGAAGAACATTGGCTACCTTTGTGCCAAAGTTGATCGAAAAGGTTTTCAAGAACGCTGATAAAGTTATAAAACTATACAAAACTTTAGGATCTTTTTCCCATGGAAGAGAAAAAAAAATGGCAAAGTCCTCAAGGCTCACGTGCATCAGATCCACATAATTAATTAACCTGTGACCTTGACTAAGTGTTCCAACATAACATAAGAAAGGGTTGGCATTGTACCCACAAAATCCATGTTTTCTCAAAATTTACGCATTTTTCACTTTTGTCAATCTCCCATGACCCTCTACCTGTTTGGGTAAGGTGTCTCCAGAGCACCCCTCCCATAATCAATAGATTTACTCAATCTAACTAACCATTCAGACCAACCCACTCGACCAAATACCACCAACAGCTTTATCTGTCTAGCCATATTAGTTCCATTCCAAAAATAATTCAAGCTACGTTTTTTTTTTGATCAGCTGTCAACCCATGATTATTAAGGCAGATCCCCCACCCACCTAAATAATAAATGCTGTCATTGACTTCTTTAAACAAAGGCTAGTTAAAATATCAACAGTCACAGTTAGATTAATTATAGCATGAAAAAATATTATATTTCATTATAAAATGAACCAAGACGAATTACTTCTTCTAAGCGATATCTATAGAGAACAAAGACTTGGACTCTAAAAAAACAGCGCCTTCTCTCTGTAGTTGTTTCTGGAAAATCAAAAGCTTTTCTCGGTAAACAATACATGACAGAAGACATAGAATCTCTCACTGCTGACGAGCTAATCAAACTACATGCTAAATATGAAAATCACATTGCTTCACTAATGACCCGTGATTTGAGTCGATCTCTTTGTCTGCCTATATACAAAAGCTGTGAGTCACTTCCTTCCTGTTGTTACCAACACCTTATCACACGATCTTGAAAGCAACCCCATTGGGAATTACCTTGCACCTGTGGTGACCTTGCTTGTTACTGGAAGTCATATTGATTTTTTAAAAATAAATTTTAAATTGGAAGAAAATGGACGAGACCCAGAAGACTCCACAACAGAGTCCTGTCTTGACGCAGGTTGATATGGTGACTAAGGCTACAAGCGCAGGTCGAATACAGGTGGGGAAAAAATTAGCCGAATGGAACAAACAAAGAAAATTGCAGCTTCAGGCGTTAATAGAAAAGGTTCATGTAACTGACCCGCCGTCAACAGCACCAGCCCCAGCACCAGTGTCACTTCCGTCAGGACCAACACCTTCACCACCTCATAAAAGTGAGAGACAAACAACTGAGTCTAAACCTCAAATAACAAATTATATAGTTGCTGGATTTGTTGTTAGATTTGGTTACGTAGGTTACCAATTATACAAAAAATACAAATCGCAAGCTCAAAAAGTGTCCAAAAAATCAAACACTCCAAAAACAAAAGAAGAAGTCTCCACATTACCAGCAACATCAAAACCTGTTGACTCATTTTACATGCAGTAAATAAATTTATTATTTTAATTTTTGTGGCATAAGAAAATGAGCGACACAAAGAACATAATGAACCTTGTCTATCACTCTGCCGTAATAAGCGGGCTAACAGTTGCTTATTCTATGCTGGGAAAAAGTCTTCTCAAAATGAAATCGGCAGACTTGAGTAGATTAGACTTCGAAGACAGTGCTAAATTAGTAGCTGCTGTAACAGCGTCAATTGCTACAAAATACTTTCTCATCAAGCAAGGAATTATTCCAGAAAATGTTTCTATGTAAATAAAAAGTATGGCTACTATAGCTATTATGATTGGTGGAGCCATTGTTAACGCACTTGCTTTCAGTGGATCAAACTTTCTCTTTTCAAAATGAGTAGAGAGGAATCTGCAGAAGAAATGAAGCGTCACAAAGAGGCGTCTGAAAACTAGCTCAAGCCCAGCAGAAGTATGAAAGCAAAGAATAGAGAAACTTGATTTCATCAATGAAAAACTCAGGCTTGAAGGTCACGCACAGCATACATTTTCAAATGTCAATGACGCGATCAAAGAATATTTTCTTCTTAAAGGCGAAGACATGACCATCCCACAACCAAAACTTAATACTACTACCAACCAAGCCCAGAAGAAAGAAATGGAGAAATTATTTTTGTGCTAGTAGGAATGACATTTGTTTATTTTACAGAAGTTTTTTATTGCTAGAAAAAATGGGCGATGTCGGAGCTAAACTATCAAAAATATATTACTCCCCTATTAGCTACTGGAAATGGAATACTGCAATAGAGAAATTACATGTGGCTGTGGGCGGTGATGTTACACTTGAACAAATAAAACAGTGGCTCAAAACACAGGCAATTTGGCAAATATATCTTCCTGCTCCAAGAAAAATAACAAAACCTCGTTTTGTAAACACTACACCAAATGACACCCATCAAATGGATCTTTTGTTTCTGCCACACAATAAGAAAAAAGCGATACAAGTATGCACTAACTGTTGTCGACATAGCTTCAAGGTACGAGGATGCCGAACCCATAACTGACAAGAATGCTACGACGGTAGCCACTGCGTTAACAAAGATATATAGCCGAGGCCATTTAAAATTCCCCAGGCTTGTGCAAGTCGATGATGGATCTGAATTCAAATGCGCCGTTAATCAATTGTTTGTGAAACATGGCGTGCTAGTAAGGTGAGGCATACCAGGTGTGCACAGATCACAAGCAATTGTTGCGAACTTTAACAAACAATTATCAGAAAGACTTTTCAGCTATCAGTATTCTAAGGAACTCATGCATGACGCTCGAAACACTGAGTGGGTTAAGAGATTACCATCTGTGATAAAAGCAATGAAAAACGAAGGTCACTCTAAACCTGTTGATGCTATTAAATTAAAAACAATACCGTCAGGGTCAGAAATAAAAACAACACCTCCAGACACAAGCTTGTTTACAAAACAGGTAAGATCTCTATATCAACCTGGTGAGGCCAAGAATGACGTCAGACGCAGGGCAACTGATCCAATATGGCCCATGTCTGTTCACAATATTTAAAAAATAGTCCCTGGCACTAACGTGTCAATTTATTCTCTTTATGAGCCTGCCCCACAGGGCGTTTGTCAGAGAAGAATTACAGATTATTCCCCCAGACACTGTTACTCATTTCACCAACTAACTCATCAATTAATTCATTGACCAGTTCATCGGCTATTTCTTATGATAACTTAAGCTTGTAGTGCCCAGGTGCATAAGCCTTTTCCTTAGTGTGAAACACACGTTTTGTGTCCCCTACTGCAAGCGACTTTTTATGTGTTTGGATCATTTCTAGATTATGTTTGTTTGACCTCAGTGTCTTGTTTGGATAATCAGGCATTAATGCTCCATCTAATACTTGCTTGTAGTGCTCATGGCAAATGTCTTTATTTTTTAATCGCTGTTTTTTTATACCTTTGGCTTTTGACTGACTGCCTTTTTGGTGAAGCATGGAATACATTTTTGACCTCAGTCCAACATACTCAACTATCTGCACTCCATTCAGTTCATCTTTAAACTTTCCAGGCACTTTCTTGTTTTGTGTGCTGTACAGCAGGTGTTCCTTAGGGTAGTCGGACGTGTCATACATGTGTAACTCTGTTTTCATGTCTTCATAAAAGTCTTCAGTAGGCATGTCAATGATCATAGAGTCAGTGTCAGTGTATAGCAGACGACACTCAGGATACTTTGGTTTAAAGTAATCATAGTAAAATTCAAGCATCAACAGTTTTGATAACTCAATGAATACTGGCTTGTCCAGTTTAACAATCTTTTTTTTTTTTTTTGAGTGTCACTGCATACAATGATGAATGAAACTCTTTATACCCTGTGTATTGTGGCTTGTCTGTAAGTTTAATTGTACCTGATTCAGTTGTGACCAGTCTCACATCTTTGCGGTGATGAGGATTTTCCATTGTCTTACCAAAACAGGCATTGTTCATAAGTTTAAAGAAGTCTTTGTCAAATGCAGTGTTGCCATCTCTTGCACGAAGGGTTGTGTTTTTCATTATGTAATCTTTCATGAAAGCACTTTGATCGAATTTAATACCTCTGTGAACTTTCTTTAGTACTAACCCATGCCTGATGTAAAACTGCAGTAAGCGATAGTGACAAACGTAATTGAATTTATCATTCAAAATTGGCACAAGTTTAGTGTCTTCTTTTTTCCCAGTCAAACTCATTTTTTCAACAGCTAATGGATAATCATTGTGGTAATCATGTAGATGGTGTGGGTATTCCAGGTCGACTTCAAAGATCCAACCCTTTTTGTGATCCCGATCATAATTCATAATTTCATTTGTTAATTTTGTTATATCACACTGTGACAAATCAAGTAGACGAAAGTTTTTCAAGGGCAATAACTCACACATCACAAAGCTATACAAATTGTTAGTGTCCAAGTACATAATGAATGACCTTGACCTTGAGGGGTCAAAGTCATCAGAATATTTATTGTTGGCTTTGGCATAGTTGTTTGCGGCTATACTAATGCCCCCCCTCAATCCGCGTTCCACCATTTCACCCATCGTATGATCAGACAACAGATCTATAGATATCTTACTAGATTTCAAAAAAGCATCCCACGTCATGCCAGGACTAGTTATCTAACAGGCCGGGTCAAGACTGTAGTGCAACAAACCCTTTTCATGATAACTTTCAAATATGTCTGCTAGCAAACAAACGTCGGCTTTTAAGTACTGGTCATGGTAGTCGCCAATCGTTTCACATCCTAGTTTACCCCATGCATCGAGAGCGTGCTTGTAATCAGAGTCAGAAATACCTTTTCCATTTAGTGTAGAATAAAATTTCTCTTTTGTTGGCAGTCTCCTTTCTTCAAACACAACCCAGTGATCAATGTACTCATAGGGATAGACACCTTTTTTGATTAACTCAGGCTCAAAATATTTGCTTCTTATTGGAAACTATGTCAGACCTTCTGCCAGACTAGGAAGCCCTAAAGACAAATTAATGTTGCATGGAGTCATAAAATGCTAATTTGTCTAACCTAAAAGTCAAGTATTTTTCAGTTGTCTGGGCAATACAACTAATTTTTTTTGTAAGACTCATCCACAGCCTGCATGATAATATGTGAATCATACCCCTTGAGATTGTGGAAAAAGATAGGCAACTTATATGCCTTGGGATCTATTTTTAGTTTCAAGTTGCATTCGCCATGTGCAGCACCTCTGTAACATCCAGTTATGTGGTCATGGTCGCAAACTTTATCACCCTTCAGAAGTTGTTTACAACCTCCCAGAGGTTGTTCACAAATCCAACATGTCTCCGTCGTATCAAAATTTAGTTTATCTTCATCTGTCATCATCAAAGGCATCTGACAGTTTTCCAAATATACAGTTGTTTCATTTCTGGTTTAAAAAAAAAAACTCAGCTGCTGCATTTTCACCTCTATAGATAACAGGTTCTTTGTGCACACCGTCCGACCTAACAAGAATGTATCCGAAAGAACACACCACTTGGTCACTCAATTTTACAGTCTTTGGTAATGATTCTGGAACAGGACCATCATATGGTACAACCAGTGATTCAAAATCAGCATACACTACAAATGGCAGCTTTTGCTGATTAACATAGTTTTTAAAATGTACCTTGCTACCAGGATCTGGATACCTAAGTACTGTTTGAATGTCATCAGGTGACCTACAATGTTTAACATGTTTGTGTGCTACTTCAATAGAGGAAAACCTTTGCAAACATTTCTTACAAAATTCCTGTTTACACTTGTGTTTTGTTGTATGCCCATGAATTAGACGTGACATACTCCTAATAATTGTGTAGTGAAAGTCATCTCTGAAACTTATTAATAAAAGGTCAACATGCTTATCTTCTGATTGACCTTAGGTAGGGGCAAGTGGTGATACTCTAATTGGTTCTAATTTGTTAGGAGACTAACAAATACATGCATATTCACAGATATACCAGGATTTAATTTTTCAAACAAGTCTATGTCGTCTACTTTAACAGGAAAATCTATACCACTGAAGTTGAGTTCGTTTTCAAATTTGGTGTAGTTAGATACGCGATCAGGTCTTGTTTTTACAAAGTGTAGTTTAGCAAGCACACACCACATGAAACTGAAATTATCATTGTTCGGAATATTGACAACAGCCTTTTTGTCTGCAACCTCTTTTGGCAGTGGCAACCATGATTTACCTAATATAGGATGATATCTTGACTGCTTCAGTTGTAGTTCATGTACACGACCTTCATGCCAAACAGAACCCTTCATTTTTGCTCTGTCGATTGCTTCTAGAAAGTCAGGCAACAATTTTTCTCTAAACACGTTTTCTAGTTCCCTTCTTGAATTAACTGTGTGTTGTTGAGATATAAGATACAATCACTTCACCATCTACCCTAGTAAATTCTATTTTCGCAACAGTCTGAATCTTTAAACAACCGGAAAGAAGATTATCTTGTATGACAGAAAAAGACCTTTCTGTCGATTCATAGATACTGTAAATGTTGGATATAGGCAAATCTGTTGTGTGAAACACGTTTCTTAAGCCTGACGAGCTTTGGGCATTGTCCATCATTTTTATTTGTCTGACAAAATAATAAATAGAAAAAAATTACTCTATGTGTAATACCACTTATTGACTTTAATGCCTACAATAAACAGATTTAGTTTGCATAGTTGACTGAATATTTGTTCACACACTGACTCAATCCAGCCATCATCAACTTCGAAGGTATGTGTCTTAAGATCAACAGGCATGTACTCTACAAATGGTAACTCCTCAAATATTTCTAAAGTCATTTGATATGACACATAAATCATCACCAGTGTTGATATTGGTGTTTTGTCCTGCTAACTAAAATCTGTTCTTAACTGATCAAAGTGTTGGATATATCTGAAGCACTCTGTTCATGTTGTCCATCATTTTTATTTGTCCAACAAAATAATAATATAAAAAATATTACTACTGGGGCAGCTTGTGTAATACTACTTTTTTGACTGTAACACCTAAAAAACAAACATTTATTTTTTTAGTTGTTGGTGCATGTGTTCGCACACTTTTATAAACCCGTCATCATCAACTTCAAAGGTATTTGTCTTAAAATTACCAGCAATGCACCCTCCAAATGGAAACTCATCAATATATTCCAAAGTCACATTATATAATAATAAGCGCATTAAATAGGCGCTTTATCCCAATTGAAAATCGGCTCAAAGCGCCGCCGCGAACTGAACCCAACAAGCACGCTCACGTGAAACACGCGCATTCACTCACACACTATACATAAACACAGAACATTCACGTGGTGCTAAGGGCAAGCTCAAGCGAGCTACTGTAGTTTTTGGAAATTCAAAGTCGTTTGTATTTGAAATTTGATTAAGTGGGCTGAAACTGATACCAAAGTGGAGGGGGAGGAAGAGCCGGAGTACCCGGAGAAAGAACCCCCGACGGTCCGCCCGAATTAACGGTGACACTTACTAGAGGAGAAAAATCCGACGCCGGAACCCGTAATCGAACCTCGCACCTTTAGCATTGGTGGCAGGCGCCTTAACCACTGCGCCACGGACCACCACATATACCGCATATATTACCGCTGGTACCGCTATTGGTGTTATAGCAAACACAAATGGGTTTTTTGTAATGTGTTCTTATCTCTTCGAAGTGCTGGATATATCAAAAGTAGTCTGTAACATCAACCACTTGCGCTTATCTGTCCATCATTTTTTATGGACAAACCAAAAGACTAAATTAATTTACTAACCCATACCCTGTAGGCTGATCTGTCTTTAAAATAAGCTTTAGATGCTTAGTCAATTTCAGTTTGTTTTTCACAATGTCTCGTTCATGTTTACTTGGGATGACGTTTTCTGAGAGGCAGTTTTCAAAGCTGTCACGATCCTTACAGTAAAACAAACAGATAAACTTTAACTGCTCACGAAAATCTTTCAGTACAGCATTATATTTTTGAGTGAGAATCCATACACCGATGTTTGCGTGTCTGCCACTAAAGGCCAGTTCTGCTAATTTGTTTCTCTTCTTGACAATATCTTTTTCTGCAGAGCAGTCATCAACTATAAACAACGTTGGATGTCCTTGAAATCACTTGTTAAAATACTGCAGCCAGTCGTTCAGTTTTTTCTCAGGGTCAAATATGTAAATTTTGTTGTCAGTCTGAATGAATAAACAGTTGAGATAAGCTTTGTTGTGTTCGAACGTTGGACAAAATATCACAATGTTTTTGAAATGATATATGTATCTTGTTTGTAAGAGATTAAGAACAAATTCAGTTTTACCACAGCCTGTGGCACCACAAAACAAACCACAGTGTGGGTCGAGTGTCATCAAGTTCATTTTAAAACACAATATAATTTTAATACAAGTGTCCACTTAGTCTGCTTTCTTTAATATTGAGTTGGGCGTCATAAATCAGATACAAATATATATTTATTGCTCCAGCGGTTTCAGTCTTTTTTGTATCTGAATTGTAATTCCGTCACTACCATTTTCAACAGTACGACCTGACCCATGTAGGTAGTTGTCATCTGTACTACGCAGGTCTAGCCAAAGTGCATACTTGTTTGTCAGGTATTGACTGATTCTTACGTCATACAGATGTAGATCTTTGCATGCCATGTTTGCTGTTTTTTCTCTAAGCCTTCTACCCGACCATTTTACGATCTTGTCATAGTGCTGATAAGGTTGCATTCCTGATGCAAAGACTTGATTAGGGCGACCTTCAATAGTGCAGGATAAATGTGTAATCTTTGGATTATAGAATTTTTCTGAATCCCGTTGGTATGGACTCGCCGGTTCAACGAACAGCATGAGTATGCCTTTCAGTGACCTAGCAGGTGTGTTTAGGTTGATGTTCCAAATCTGGTCGCTTTTGTCTTTATTAATTAAACTGTGTCTTATAACATGGTCATAATAAATCGGCAGTCTTGACTGGTACTGATTTTGAATGAGAGTAGCTAGATGAGCATGTGTGACAATTTCATATTCCAAGGAAATGTTAGAGATCTTATATGTTGCGTCTGTGCCAGTTGACTTTGGAGTAATCATTGAAAATTAGTTCAAAACTCAGACGGTCATTCAGTGCTCCTTGATAATAAGGCAAATGTGTTGTTAGGATTTCATATTCAAGTGGAATGCAAAACCTATTTCCATATATTTCTGCCACAATAACATCGTTGACTTCTGTTGTTGATTTATCTTTTGCATTGATTCTGAGTTTGGCAACATTACCAGACTGGTCTTTTCTTTCTTCTTGAGTGAGCCAAAGGTCATTGTAGCAGTAGAATACATCAGTATCGTCAAGACTAAACACTTCTTGTCCTTCAAGTTTAACTTTAATAGTTTTAATAAATTGCTCTGCCAAGGTTGTCAACTAGTGTTCTGTTTGAGTCATCTGATGAAAGTTCAATTTTAAAAGCAAGGCGTGCAGTACCAGGAACAATAACGTCACTGGGGCCTAGGTTAGGAAATTTGACAGTAAGAATTTGGTTTTAATCTATGGAGCTAGGATTGTTAGTGACGACAGTTGATAGCCTAATGCCCTTAACACCAAGAGGTTCACGTAGTTTTCTGTACGGGTCTAACTTCGATCCATAGGCCGATGTCATTTTATTATGCAAAAATCAACAACAACAAAAATTAATAAAAACAATGGCCGTGGGAGGATTTGATCATGAAGATTTTGAAATGGATGCCATGGATAACTATGATACTAGTGCAACAGATATGACTGGTACAACTGGTATGACTTCTAGTTTATGTGACGAACTTTTACAAAGCAACTTACTTACTTACACCTGTCACCCCTACCCGGGTATAGGCCGTCGACGAGAGACCTCCAGCAACTCCTGTTCTGTGCTTCTCCTTCGATTCTACTCCAGGTGGTTCCCAGTCTCTTGATGTCTGGAGGTCTCGACGCCAGGAGTTTCTCGGCCTACCTCTTTTCCTCTTTCCCTGGGGGTTCCATGACAATACCTGCCTAGTGATACTGGAAGCTGGCTTTCTCAGACTGTGACCCCATCCCCATCTTCTTCGCCCAATTTCATTCTCTGCTGTTATCTGCTCTGTTCTCTCCCAGAGTCTGACGTTGCTGATCTTCTCTGGCCAGTGGATTTTCAAAATTCTTCTAAGGCAACTGTTCATGAAGGTCTGTACTCTGTTGACTGTGGTTTTTGTCAATCTCCATGTCTCTGCTCCATATAGGAGAACTGCTTTTACATTGGAGTTGAAAATCCGGACTTTGGTGTGTTGTGACAGCTCTCTGGAACTCCACACTTTTTTCAACTGGAGAAAGGCTGCTCTGGCTTTACCGATTCGTGCTCTGACATCTGCATCAGTGCCGCCTTTTTTGTCTATGATGCTCCCGAGATAGGTGAAGGACTCCACCTCCTCCAACGGGGTGCCAGCAAGCAAGACTGGTTCTTCCCTGGTTCAGCCTCATTGTCTTTGTTTTCTGTTTGTGAATGGTGAGGCCCACTTGGGACGAGATGTCAGCAAGCCTCGTGGTCTTGTCCTGCATTTGTTGATGAGTGTGGGACAGTAATGCCAAGTCGTCTGCAAAATCGAGGTCGTCAAGCTGTGTCCACAGTGTCCACTGTATTCCACTTCGTCTGTGCTCTGTGGTCATCTTCATGACCCAGTCTATGGCCAGTAGGAAGAGGAACGGAGACAGCAGACACCCCTGCCTGACACCAGTTCTGACCTGGAGCTCTCTGGTGAACTGCCCTTCGTGGATCACGCGACATGTCATGCCATCATAGCTGCTCTTGATCAGGCGGACGAGCTTTGTGGGTACACCGTAGTGTCGTAGGAGTTTCCACAGAGTCTCTCGGTCCACGCTGTCAAATGCTTTCTCATAATCCACAAAGTTGACGTACAGCGGGGAGCTCCACTCCAGAGACTGTTCCACGATGATGCGGAGAGTGGCGATCTGGTCTGTACATGATCGGTTCTTCCTGAATCCTGCTTGCTGGTCTCTCAGCTGGGGGTCAACGGAGCTCTTCATTCTCTCTAGGATGATCCTGTTGAAGACCTTTCCTGGTACTGACAGCAAGGTGATTCCTCTGTAGTTGGAACACTTGCTGAGGTCGCCTTTCTTGGGAAGCTTGATTAGGTACCCCTCCTTCCAGTCAGCTGGCATCACCTCCTCTTCCCAGATCTTTCCAAACAGTGGCTACAGCATCTCAACTGTTGTCTCTAGGTCTGCTTTCAGAGACTCCGCTGGGATGCCATCTGGCCCTGCTGCTTTGCCATTCTTCAAAAATGCCACTGCTTTTCTGATCTCTTCCCGGCTGGGTCTGTCACAGCTGATGGGTAGGTCGGTCTCTGCCGGCTGGATGTCGGGGGGGGGGGGGGGGGGGGGGGGGGGGTGGGCTAGGTCTGTTCAGTAACTCTTCAAAATACTCGACCCATCTGTCGAGTTGGTCTGCTCTGTCTGCAATAGGCTTGCCTTCTTTGTCTTTTACTGGTCTTTCTGTATGGCCATATTTACCCGACAATCTTCTGGTAATGTCGTAGAGCTGTTTCATGTTGCCGCTGCCTGCTGCTTTTTCTGCCTCTGCTGCCAGGCTGTCTGTGTAGGCCCTCTTGTCTGCCCTGATACTCCTCTTCACCTCGCGGTTGGCTTCCCAGTATTCCCCCTGTGCCCTTACTTTGGCTGCTCTCGTGCGACTGTTGTTGACCGCTGCTTTCTTCTGCTTCCTCGTTTCTATCTTCTTCAAGGTCTGTGCCGACAGCCAGTCCTTGTGGTGGTGTTTCCTGAACCCTACAGTGTCTTTGCAGGTTGAGTTCAGCGCCTCTCTAACTGCCTTCCACTGCTGCTCTGTGGTGACCGCCTCCTCTTCATTTACTAGCTCCTGTAGCGCTTGAAACCGGTTGGACAGCACCAGTTTGAACTCTTCTCTAACTCCAGTTTCTCTCAGGAGGCCTACATTATAGCGCTGTCTTCTTGTTGTCTCTGTGCGGCTTTTCTTTAGCTTGAGCTTCATTCTTAAGGTAAGCAGATGGTGGTCTGAGGCGACATCTGCTCCCCTCCTCACTCGAACATCTTGAAGGGATCTTCTAAATTTCTTGCTAATGCAGATATGGTCTATTTGGTTCTCTGTTGTATGGTCAGGTGAGACCCAAGTTGCTTTGTGTATTCTTCTGTGTGGGAAGATGCTGCCTCCAATGACAAGTCGGTTTAGAGCACAAAAGTCTACAAACCTCTCCCCTTTCTCACTCATCTCCGAGCCTAGTCCCTGTC
This sequence comes from Semisulcospira habei, assembly GCA_036245525.1. Classification (NCBI taxonomy): domain Eukaryota; kingdom Metazoa; phylum Mollusca; class Gastropoda; family Semisulcospiridae; genus Semisulcospira; species Semisulcospira habei. The sequence continues at coordinate 192,447,830 of BTPG01000002.1, read as the reverse complement.
TCCCCATCACCTCTTCGTATCCGGTGTTGTCCTCCCCTATTTTGGCATTAAAATCGCCCATGACGATGGTGATGTCTCGCTCCGCACATTTGTCCACGGCACTCTGGAGTCGGTCGTAGAACTCTTGTTTCTCTTCCTCGTCACTGTCATTGGTGGGCGCATAACACTGGATGACGTTCAGCTTGAGCTTTTTCTTGGTTCTAAAGGCTGCTGTTATAATTCTTGGCCCAAGAGGTTCCCAGCCCATCAGCGCTCTCTGTGCCACTGGTGACAGCATGAGTGCTACTCCTTCTGTATGGGGGGCATTCTCCTCTTCATGACCTGAATACAGAATCATCTCCCCACTTAACAGCCTTTTCTGGCCAGACTGCGTCCATCTGGCTTCACTGATGCCTAGCAGGGAAAGGTTGTACTTTTGCATTTCCGCTGCTATCTGGGCGGCCTTGCCGCTCTGGTACATGGTCTTGACGTTCCATGTGCCCATGGTTGTATCCCTGGATAGAGAGAGGCGGCTCGGTCCTGTGGCTTCCGAAGACTTCCGGCTTTCACCACAGGACGTCATAAGTCTTATAGTAGAAGAACCTTCCTCCTCCAGGAAAGGAATGACTGTTAGTCTTTTCGTCGGCGTTTTTGTAGCTATTTCCTTTTTTGCAGGGTGGGGAAGCTACCCCCACGCCCAACCCCCTTACTAGGAGGACCAGGGGTTTTCTGTCGGGGTCACCTTCCCTTAGACCATGTTGGTTCACGGCACCTTATTTCATTCGGTGCACCCCTCTCACGAGGGACCCCCTATCCACCACCCAGGGGACGCGCCTGAACGCCGTATGGTCCCAGCGCGAGGTTTACAAAGCAAAGTGAACTCATTTTATGATCATGTTGGTGACTGCCCAGAAGTTATAGACCCTAAACAGTTGAACTTGATAACAAGGGCCATTTATATTTAAATACTGTTGACAGAGGAAAAGTACAGTTGACTAACAAAAGAGACCCTGCTAAGTTTAAAGCTTTAAGTACAATCAAAGGTGAAGGCTCCTTGCGTCAACTTGGTATTGGAGATAAAAAGTTGACACCACAAATTGCTAGTGCCCTCCAAGACGTGCAAACAAGGTTGCCAACAGGACAAGAAATTGAAATGACAGAAGTAAAAAGACTACCAGAAATAGCAAACAAGGTAATACAGGAAACCTCATTTACAGAAGGGCAAATAAATGAGGCTATGAAAACAATGGGCGTCTCTCCTTTAACCATGCGGGAGTTAGTGGGGTTGGATAAAACACTGCAGTAAATAAGAGGTGAGCTTGTGAATAATGTAGCCAAACTAGGTGAGCTTGATAAACACATAGAAAGAGAAAAAGAAAACCTAGGTAAAGCTGATGATGAGAATTATGACACAGAAATGAAAGAAAGAATACAACACAGATTAAATGATTTGAAGATAGAAAGATCAGCGCGATTAGAAGTAATTGAAATTGGAAAAGAAAAACTGAAAACACAGGTCAACAAGATTAGAGAAACTACAGTGGAGTCCAGTTAACATGAACTCGCTTTACACGAATTTCCGGTTAACACGAACCATTTTTGCATTCCTGGCCGAAGGCCTTCTTAATCTGTATTAAAATTTCACTCATAACATGAAATACTTAACACGAAATTTCGCTTTACAGGAAGCAGGTTTCGGTTCCCAACCAGGGCAATTTCACTATTATTCACCTGTTTAACACGAACACAGATTTCATTCACCGAAAACCAATTCACGTGTCGCTCTCGCGCTGTAGTACACAACAGATCAGAGCGAACTCTAGTCTGTGATTGGCTGAATAGCCTTCGGCTGTTGTAATCCGTCTTCTCATTGGCTAACGTTTCTGAACTGTATTCATGTTGTTTGCATCATTCGTGTACCAACACAACCCTTTTACCGATGCGGGATTGTACTTCAGCCTGTGTTGCTTTTACCTGATGGATTGTAACTTACTATGGATTTTACCTGTTCGATTTTACATTAAATATGCGAGCTGAACACGTTTCCTTGTGTTTTCCTAACGAGCTGAAGGTATGCATATAAAGTACGATAATGTGCACTTTTAACTGCGTACTCAGGCTCATTCACACACACATCTCTTACACATTTTCTCCTTGAGGGCTGTGATCAATTTGAGGCCATATTAGTTAACACGAAATACGTTTAACACGAAGTGATTTTCCGTGTCCCCAGAAATTCGTGTTAAGCGGACTCCACTGTATTCAGAAAATACTTCACGAAGACACAACTTTGGCTGAGAGATTGAAAACACATTTCAGAGAGCAGGGTATCACTATTGCAAGTTTAATTACTGCTCTTAGATTTATTATCAGTACTGTAGTGTTAGCTGTAACAGGTGGTGGGGGTAGTCCAGCTCCACCTGCCCCTCCAGCTCCATCAGACCCAAAAGATTTACAGGCGTGGGTGAAAAAAAAAACAGTTGTCTCATATATCAGACTTGCTTCAGAAATTGGCTGTAAAAGCAATGGATGCTTTGCCAGGCATAATAGGGAGTGTTGTCAGTTGGCTGATTAGTACAGCAGCAAAGGTAGTAGGGTTTATGGCGGAGCATGTGTGGGTCTTTTTGGTGACAGTAGGAGGGTTAATCATAGGATATTTAATGAAACAGGTAAAGAAGTAATATTCCTAATCCAGTAAGGCCTATTACCAATGCAGTTCTCTCTGACTCATGTGTGTTTACTGGGGTTACTGGCTGTATGGGTGCTGGTGCCAGTGCAGGTGTCGGTGCGTGGGCTGGGGCTGTTAATAATAATAATAATAATTACGGTATTTATAATGCGCTTATCTTATAATAATTATAACTCTAAGCGCGCACTCACAACTCGCGCACGCATGCGCACACTTTAGACAACGACTCACGTACAACAAATGGTGAAATACGTTGCGACAGTCAGCTTTTGTGGGGAGTGTGGTGATATAGTGCTAGAACTGTTGAAAGAGGTGAGTTTTGAGGGCGGACTTAAAGGAGGAGAGAGAGTCTTTCTGACGGAGAGAGAGTGGGAGAGTGTTCCAGGTGGATGGACCATAGACTGAGAAGGAGCGGGGGCCGAAAGTGCTGAGTTTGGTGCGGGGAATGTGGAGACGGAGAGGGTCGGAGGCGGAGTGGAGGGAGCAGGAAGGAGTGTAGGGTGAAGTAAGTTGGAGAGATAGGCAGGAGCGCAGTTGTTCAGGGATTTGTAGCAGAGAGACAGAATCTTGTATTGGATGCGTTGTGGGATGGGAAGCCAGTGAAGGAGTTTGAGCAGGGGAGTGATGTGGTCGGATTTTTTCTTTCTGAGGACGAGGCGGGCAGCATTGTTCTGGACGCACTGGAGAGTGGAAGTGGTGGAGTGAGGGAGGCCGGAAAGGAGAGAGTTGCAGTACTCGATGCGAGATAGGATGAGAGAGACAGCAAGTTTGGTGGCAGCTTCGGTGGTGAGGTATTTTCTGATCTGACTGATGCGGCGGAGGTGGAAGTAGCATGCCTGGGCAGTGGCAGAGACGAAGCTGGTCATGGTAAGAGAGGAATCAAGGATAACGCCAAGGTTTTTGGCCGAGTCACTGAGGGTGTGACAGGGGTTGCTGTCGAGTTGAAGGTGGAGAGAGGGAGGGAGATGGGAAAGTTTCTGGCGAGTGCTTACCAGCATGGCTTCCGTTTTGTCGTCGTTCAGTTTAAGCTTGTTTGCTGTCATCCACTGACATTACTGGCGTTACTGCCTGTACAGGTGATGATGATGTTACTAACATTACTAGTGTTATTAATGGTTTTAATGGTTGTAGGTGTATGGTTGTTGGGCTCAAGTTTACAGATTGATTGAGTCCTAATTTTTGATCACACCCTGCAACAATTATTTCATTATTATAATTTGTTATTGTACCCATTTTGAGTTGAAGGTCAGATGGCAACATGTATAACCCGATGCCAACTACAAAGTCAACTTTTGATCTGGCATATCTGAGAACGTCTTGATAGCGTTGTATGCTTGATGGGAGATCTACCACTGAGTTTACCGAGTCTTCTAGGTTTGCAAGAAACTGTTTTTGTGCTTCAAATTTGCCACTCCCGTTTAAAATATTTGATTTTGTTTGAGCTTGTGTTCCTAGTATACACCACACATACGTTCTGATAGATTCATTTATGCATTCGACTCCTGCTTGAGTAAACCCGTCACTCTTGTCTAAGACAAATGTGGTCCAGGCATTAGACTGTTTCTGTTCTATTGAGCCTAACCAGATTTCAGATTTTTGTGAAAATGAGGTGTAACTGGGGTAGTAATCTTGAGGGTATTGTCTGTTACTCATAGCATAATACAATGTACCCCTGCCATTGTGATCATCAAGTTTTTGTGCAAAGTCATACATTGTACTGATGTTAAATTCATTACATATGCGTTAAAACGCTTTCATATCCATGGGGTTGTTAAAACGGTTAAAACTAGATTCAGTGGGCAGAGGGGTATGGAGTTCTGACAGTATTCTTCTAAGCTGATAATATGTGTGGAAATGATAGACCTAATCAGTTTGTTTGAGTGATTCAAATGGTCTGTAAAAGAAACACCACAGCCAGTAGTTGAGCATAGTATAACAAAGTTAAGCTGGTTTTGAAACATCTGTAGTGGGCTTGAAGACCACTTTCTTGCCGTTGCATCATATGTTATTGGTGGGTTTAGGTAATGATCATAGGGATTCGGCACTTTCACTTGAAATAAATCACCTTCGGACAAAGCTATATCAAGCTGATGTAGCTGAATTATTTTCTGATCATAAGTTGGTGCAACATTGTACTTTGCATCCACGTTAAACTGAAATGCATTTACAGTGGTAATTGTTGGTGATTTAAATTCCATTGTTTTTTTATGTGATAATAAAAATGTTTATAACCTTAACAAATCTTACACAAGCAAACCAGTGTTGTTAACTAATGGGATTGATAATCATGATGGTAGCAAGGCTGTAGCTATCCATGAAATGTTCTACACTGTAAAGTGGTTCAATGTAACAGATGACACAAGTTTTCATGTAAGTTATAGCGCCGCTGGTAATAGTGGCTTGGGCACTAAAACACACTTTATACCATCTGGGTATTATGACTTTTGCACTTTAGCTAACTGGTTACAAAGTAAATTAAAAATTAAAGCAACTTTAAATCAGGCTAACTTACTTGTTACATTAGAATTTCTTGTAGGTAGTCAGCCTATAATTTCAAGTGAACTTGCATATTTGCTCATTTTAATAGGCAGACATATAACTTCTAGGGATGAAAAATGGGCATTGGGTTTTGGAAGTGCTAATATTGAGGGTTGATTACCTACGACAGTTGAAGATAAAATAACTGGAAAATATCCTGTTCATTTGTCAGTACACACAGTGTTAAATGTTTATTTGAAAGAACTAAACATGACTGAAAATGTACATACTGGAAAGCCTTCAACTTTGTTAATATGCTTCCCGGCTGGAACTGCTCCTTATTGTGAGCGTGAAGTAATTAGATTTCCTAATTTACAGTTTAAAAAATTAGGTGCCAGTTTCTTTGAATCACTGTGTGTATCTGTAACTAATCAGGATGGTAAACCATTTCAGATGCATGATTTTAGTGTAGTGTTGGAAGTTAAATAAATTTTATTTTTGCTGAATAAAAAAAAAATGAGTGCTGGTCCAAAGACAAAAATTATACCAGTTGTCTGTCCGGTAATAGAGTGGAAAGATTTGGCTGACATACAAGGTTTTGATGAAGGAGGAGAGGTGGGAGAAGTGTATGGCCTTGAACTTGATTCCTTTGGTTTGTACAAACGGAAGGTAATTGATGATGTAAAAGATGACGAAGAAAAAAAGTATCCTAAACTTGGTCAACTCCGTGATGTTACTGTACCTACTCCTGTAAGTAATGTGCTCTACAGCTTAAAACATATGGCTAATAAGTGGGTAGTTGTTCCTGCCCCTGTTCCACTTGCGCCTATACCCACAATTGCCTGGGACATAAAGTTTGAATTTATTAGTCCTTATGTATATACTGATGAAGGAGCCTTAGTATTTAGGAAAGTTATTAACTCTGGGCCATTGCTTGTTAGTCTTGTTCCAAGCTTTGCTGATGACAACAATAGCAGAAATAAACTAAAAGTGCAAGAGTATGAGAAACGACGGTATCTTCTTACAAACAGAAAGGGTAGATCAGATACTTCTGTTGTGTTTGTACCAGCAAACTTTACCATTGCTAGAGAAGCAACAATAGTATTTGAAATTATTATGAAATCTTTGTCCGATGCCAAAGAAGCAGATTTTGCACAGGGAATCAAACTTATGTGGGATGACTCAGTGGCAGAGTCAACAAAGGTCTTCATTGTTATTAGAAAAGGCACAGATGTTGTTGAAGTATCGAGCAGTATTCCAGCTGTTAAGATAGTAATCGATAAACAACTTTCATTCGTTTAAGTTACATAAACCTGGAACGCATAGATCTTGTTTCATTTTATTACACCAGCAAATTATATAGCCTTGAAGAGTTGCAAAATGTATTTACTTATTAAATAATTAAAAAAATATTTGTCATAAAAAATGGTAGCACTGTATCTGCAAATACCACCTGAGCCGCCTGAGCCTATTGTTCCAGATAAAACATTACAGGCAGACTCATTCCGATTAATGAATATTACAGAAGCGTTGAAGTATTTGGAAGGAGAACAAGCCAAATACTCCAGGTGCAAAAGATGATATAAAACGGTTTTCAATTCTGTACACAACACATCAATGGCTGTGGGTGTGGTTTCAGCTGGATTATCTGTCACTGGTTTAGCTCTGTTTGTGGGCAGTGTCATAGGAATTGCTATTGAAGGAGTTGGTGCTGCCACAGGCCTAGCATGCTTTGGTTTGGAAGCCCTTAACAAAAGATTTAATACAAAGTTGCAGAAGCATGAAGCATTGAGTATGCTCGCTGGAGCTAAGCTGAGCAGTATGAAACTTATTATCAGTAAGGCTTTAGATGATAATAAAATTGATGATCATGAATTTAAAAGAGTGCAGGATGATTTGGCCAATTACAAACAAAAGAAGTCTGAAATTCAGAATAAAATGCGTAGTCAACCCGTGAATGTTGAAGAACTAAAGAAATCTTTTTTAGAACAAGGGAAACAAATAGGGGTAGAAGAAACAATGAAAACAGTTCAAGGACTTTGAAGCAAGTAAAGATCAGTTTTGGTACTCATTCATTAATTCTGAAATACTCTTCGCAAAGAGATGTCATGTCTTTCATGCCTGCCCATTTGACGCCATCAGCTCCACCGCCAGAGTATTACTGAGAAAAAAGTTTTTCTGTTGTCCTTGTAACTTGGGAAATCTGTCCGAGTATCTTGTTGACTTGGGGGAAAGAATTTATAAGAACTTATGTTAAGACACTTGTAAGAACTTGTTTTAAGTCACTTATAAGAACTTATGCCAACTAACTTCAAAGTTACTTACAAAGTTACTTGCTGGTTTATAAATTACCTTATTAAGTACTTTTAATTTACTTAGAAGAATCTAGAAAGTAACATAGTCAGTAACTTGATAATTTTACCCATGACTTGAGCACCAGAAAAAAATCTGTTTAGACTCAGTAACAACATGAGAGAATTTCAGATTACTTCCCTTTGTTTAGTATAAGTTTAGTGTCACAAAGGGAGAGAATTTCCCCTGTTCAGTATCAACATAAGAAATAATTTCAGATTATTTCCTTTTGTTCAGTAACAGAAAGGGAAGAAATCACCCCTGTTCAGTAACAAATTCAGATTACTTCCCTTTGTTTACAATAGGTTTATACAAGGGAAATAATTTGTGAAAATTTAGGAAAGACAAGAAATTACTTCCCTTGCTTCATTACATTATCTAATTTTTGGACTAATATATACTAAAACATACATTTTTGGACTAAAATATACTTTTTTTTAAAATAAAAATAAATGACAAGATGTGCCAATAATTATGGTAGATAATAAATAGTACAAAGATGTTATTATTTGATTTTGTTTAAAAATGTGTGATTTATTATTTTTCAACCAAAATATACATTTTTTTATTACTTTTACAGTTTTGCTTCACCTACTTAAAATTTTTAGGACAATGTATGACTATATATATGAAAATGTTTGTATTCATTGTGGGTCCGTGAGTGGTCCAGTGGTCTGGCAAACAAACAAGGAGAGTGAGTTGTGCACATAAACCTAAGGTTAAAACTCTCCTTGTCTGTCCCAAACACCTCTGGGACATCTTCACACTTTCGTTTCGGGCAGCCGAGTTGAGGAGTCGGTAGATTCCCGTCTGGGGTGTGCAGAACATATCAGCCAGACCACATCAAAAGCTCTCACAGGGAAGGCAAATTGTGCACTTGAATCTGTGTTATAGCTGACTCTGTGAGAGCAACTGGAAAAAAACCAGGAGCGGACTTTTACCATATTTTGGTGCCATGACCTTGACCTATGACCCCGACACCCCCGTATGCCGCATGTGTCGCATATGCCGCGTGTGCTGAGTATGTCGCATATGCCGCGTGTGTCGCCTATGCCCCATATGCCGGGTATGTAGCGTGTGTCACATGTGTCACATGGGGCGCGTGTGCCGCGTATGCCGTGTGTGTCGCATATGCCGCATGTGCTGTGTGTGTTCATTATTTGAGTGTGGCTGTCTAAACGAAGACAGGTTTAACTGTATTGAAATGTGAAACCTACCCTGTTATAAAACCTGACTGAGGCCAATTACACAGACATTCCAAGGGGTCGGATGGCCTGACTAGCCTTGTGTGTTATGTGTAGGTAACAATTGTGTCTTACCATCAGGTATCTGTGTACCAGGTTTGGGATGGAAGTTTTAAATAGCATTTGAGAAAGAAGAAAAAAAATGTCAGAAAATGGCTATTTGTTACCTATTTCCTGAGCTCTTGTGACCCTTGACCTTTTCGAGGGGTCATCCAAATTAGTATGCATAGGAAGGTCTTACTATTTGGTATCTCTGTACCAAGTTTGGGTTTGAAGTTGTGAATAGTATTTGAGAAAAAACATCTTTTGTCAAAATATGGCTATTTTTTACCTATTTCCTGAACCATTGTGACCCTTGACCTTTTCGATGGGTCAACCAAATCAGTATGCATAGAAAGGTCTTACCATCAGGTATCTTCAAACCAAGTTAGGGTTTGAAGCTGTGAATAGTATTTGAGAAAAAAAGTTTTGTCAAAATATGGCAATTTGTGACCTATTTCCTGATTCACTGTGACATTGACCTTTAAGGTTGATGAATATATCAACATTTTTTTTATTATTGAAAACTGCCGTTTAGAGGAGTTTTTGAGAGCCTTGTTGAGTCCGGAGCCTATTGCCACCCTGACAGACCCATGGTCCCGGGCATATTTGTAAGATAATGCTGTTTGCGTGAGCTACCCCATTAGCGAAAAACACGCAAAATAGCCGATTTAAAAACACCATAAACATTTATCGAATAGTGTGTCAAACGATAAAGAAACCTTTACGCCACTTCATATAGTATGTTAGTATTTTCTCGTAAAATAAGTTTGTTCTGATAATTGAAATTCTAAGTGCAATCTACAAAAGTGTATTTATTAAACTCGCAAATTGCCCGGATGTTATCAATAACATTACAAGTGTTTGCATTGTTAGGCAATTGCTCAGGCCCTTTTTATTCCATAAAGGCGTACTTTAGGTCATATCTATCACATTGGTTATGAAGAAAATATGGGGTCCCGCACAAAATTTGGCACTTGGGGTCGTTTGCGTGTACGCATTCGATAAGGGATACAAGCGATGTATGACTTCCGGCAGCTCATTGTTGGATACGCGATGGGAAAGTGTATCTATAAGTATTTAAATATCTATATTCATGATAGTGTAGCGGTACGATACTTTCTCGGCACACAGGTAACCCTGGTTTGAGCCCAGTAGATGGTGATGTCGTTTTTTTCCCCTACCTATATTATAAATCACTTCGTTTTCTTCTTCGCTTTAAAAAAAAAAAAAAAAAAAAAAAAAAAAAAAAAAAAAAAAAAAAAAAAAACCAACAACAACTTGATATTGTTGTAAGTTTCGTAAATTTAAAAAAAAGAAGTTATTATCACTTTGGTGATTTGGATGTTAAACCCCAACCAACCACAGTCAGTTGTGGATACAAATGCACACTGGTTACCTCGATACATTTGTTCATTCATTCTTTCAGCCAGTCATTTGTGAGAGTGTTTCCATTCATTTAATCATATCATTGTGAGTAAAGAATAATATTTCTGTTTATTTTCAAAACAAATGCTTTATTTGCAGACATTCATTTAAAGTATACAGTCTAGTCTGTTCAAAGCATATTAGGCTACAATGCATTTAGGCACCTATACAAAAGTAACTACCTCAAAATACAAAACGGTAAACGTTTAGGGCTTAGCATCTTTTGTCCACCAAAGGCGATTTCAAAGATGGGTCACAGTAATAGGGTCTGAACAAATTTTGACCCCAATTTGATTCGAACCTGAGACCTTTGGAATGAGAGTCGAACACACTACCACCGAGCCGCCCAGCTCCAACCTAAAAATACAGTTTTACTGCGGAACAACATATTTCAACCACATCATTCACATTTAATTGACAAAGTGCTGACTTTATACAAGTTTGATACGAGAAAAGTGGAGCTGATGTCATTTTTAGTTGTGTGCATGCCAACTGAGACGGACATCAGCAACCACTTGCTCGTGTGGTATTCATTTGGGAGCCAACTGCACAGTATATAAAAGGGGAATGAAAGAATGACAGACCTATCATTTAGAGCCTTCCACTACATACATTATTTTGCACACACACACACTATATATATATATATATATATATATATATATATATATATATATATATATATATATATATATATATATATATATATATATATATATATATATATATATATATATATATATATATATATATATATATATATATATATCGGCTTGGCTTGACTTCGCGAACAAAGATTCTATAGGGGTTACCCACGACGTCTGCAGGCATGTAGAGGCTGCAAAGGCCAAACCGGGACAGGCAGGTTCGACCGCAGTGGCTGCAGTGGCTGCAGGGGAAGGTCTGGCCAGGGTTCTGAGTTTCGACATCTCTGTTTTTTTTCTCCTGAGCCTTAATGCTAGCTCTATTTGGCAGGCACTAAGTGACTTCTTGAGACCGTCTTTGTATCTTTTCTTTGGTGCCCCTCTGTCTCGGTGTCCAGTGGCGAGCTCGCCAAACAGGGTGATCTTGGGTAGGCGATGATCCTCCATCCTGGAGATGTGCCCCGCCCAGCGAAGCTGTGTCCACAGCAGCAAAGCCTCGATGCTCACAGTTTTCACCTGTTCAAGGACCTCGACGTTGGTGACATAGTCACTCCAGTGAATGTCGAGGATGGTACGCAGGCAGCGCTTGTGGAAGCGTTCGAGGAGTCGTAGTTGGCTGCGGTAGAGGGCCCAGGACTCGGAACCATACAGCAGGGTGGTGAGGATGACAGCTCTGTACACGCTGATATTGGTGCCTTTTTTTCAGCTGTTGATTGTGCCACACCCGCTTGAATAGTCGCCCAAAAGCACTGTTCGCTTTTGCCAACCTGTTGTCCAGCTCCTCGTCTGACGTGATGATGCAGCCAAGGTAGGTAAATTGGTGTACAGACTTCAGTTCGGAATTGCCGATGGTGATGTGGGGAGGGCATTGCTCTTCCTTGGGTGCAGGCTGATGAAGGACCTCTGTCATTTTCAGACTGACCTCAAGTCCAAAGAGCTGGGCAGCATCTGCGAAGCAGGACGTGATGCGCTGCAAGGCTCTCTCTGTGTGTGCAACGAGGGCAGCGTCATCAGCAAACAGCAGCTCACGAATCAGTCGGTCTAGGGTTTTGGTGTGGGCCTGCAGTCATCTGAGGTTGAACAGGCTGCCATAGAGACGATACCTGATGTACACTGCGTCGTCATCGTCGAGGTCCACTGTGGCCTGCTTCAACGTCATGCTAAAGAAGATGGTAAAGAGGGTCTGTGCCAGCATGCACCCCTGCTTCACGCCATTGAGAATGGGGAATGGTTCTGAGAGATCACTGCTGAGTCTGACCTGGCCTTGCTGGTCCTCGTGGAGCTGGACGATCATGCTGAGGAACTTTGGGGATAGCCAAGTCGCTCCAGGATCTGCCACATGCCTTGCCTGCTCACAGTGGCAAACGCTTTTGTTAGGTCGACAAACGTTACGTACAGCCCTTTGTTCTGCTCGCGGCACTTCTCCTGAAGCTGTCTCAGCACAAAGACCTGTTGGCTCTGAAGCCACACTGGCCCTCTGGGAGGTGGTCTTCAGTGATGGCAGGTACCAGCCGATTCAGGAGCAGCCTTGCGAGAATTTTCCCGGCAATGGACAGCAGGGTAATTCCACGATAATTAGAGCAGGCAGACTTCTCTCCTTTGTACAGGGTGATGATGACTGCATCACGGAGATCCTTTGGTAGTGTTCCTTTCTCCCAGCAGCAGAGAAAGAGGTCGTGGAACTTGTTGTGCAGTGCAGTTTTCAGATCTCTGGCGGGATTCTATCAATGCCTGCTGCTTTTCCACTCTTGAGCTGGTGGCTGGCCTTGAGAGTCTCTTCAGTGGTGGGCGGTTCGTCCAATTCAACCTTTACTGGGAGGTGTGGGATTTGGAAAATGACTGCTTCTTGAACAGTACGCTCAGCGCTGAAGAGGTCCTGAAAGTATTCCGACCAGTGGTTCAAGATGGACGTACTATCTGTGCCTGTCCATCAGCGCTTCGCAAGGGACTTTGAACCAGGTGCCTGGGGCCACACACTGCTTTCAGTGCTTCGTAGAAGCCCCTGTAGTCACCGTTGTCAGTGCTAAAAGCTGGGTCCTCTGTGCGAGTCTGGACCACCACTCGTTCTGGAGCTTTCTAAGCTTGCGCTGGAGACAGCTGCAGATGAGGCGGAAGGCAGACTTCTTCACAGGGCAGGAAGGTGGGCCTGGTGGGCGGCTCTTTTTTTTTTTTTTGCTAGAAGTTCCTGGATCTCGTTTTCGTCAAACCAGTCTCTGTTCCTCTTTCTAGCAAAGCCCAAGACTTCCGCAGAGGATCTTGCAATAGCAGTTTTCAGTTGTTTCCAGAGTATTTCAAGGGAGGAGGAGTCTGCTGGATCAGCTGTGTCTTTGAGCATGCGCTGCAAATCTGTCTGAAAGGCAGCTTTCACATCGTCACGCTGAAGGCTGGCAACATCAAGCATTTTCTTGGAGAGGACCCCTTTCTTGGGTTTCAGCTTGAGGCGGAGCCTGAGTTTGCAGCGGAAAAGGCGGTGGTCAGTGTGACATTCTCCGCTGGGCATCACTTTGGTGAGGAGGACATCACTGCGGTCCCTCTGACGCACTAGGACATAGTCGATAAGGTACCAGGGCTTGAAGCGAGGATGCATCCAGGTGGTATTTTGACTCTCTTTTTGCTGGAAAGTATTATTGGTGATGACAAGTTGCTGCTCTGCACAGAACTCCAACAGTATGCGGCCATTGTCATTGCAGTTCCCAACGCCATGCTTGCCGAGGACTCCTTTCCAGGCTTCAGAGTCCTGGCCCACTCTGGCGTTCGAGTCGCCAAGGATGATGACTTTGTCGTCTGCAGGGGTGCTGTGTAAGAGGCTGCGCAAGTCAGTGTAGAACTTGTCTTTTTCTGCAGGCTCTGCCAGGAGGGTTGGAGATTACACACTGAGAAGGGTGACGTATTGCTGGTGCCTCAGTGGGAGGCGCATGGACATGATGCGGTCGTAGTGACCCGTTGGTAGGTTTTCCAGCTTAGTCGCTATGGAGGTGTTGACCAAGAAGCCCACGCCTGAGAGCCGTCTTTCTGATGCAGGACTGCCTGACGAGTAGTTCTTGGAGGCTGCCTTCGTCCGGGAGGCGTACTTCGCTGAGCGCGGCGATGTCGATGTTTAACCTCCGCAAATCATGAGCAATGAGGGCGGAGCGACGTTCAGGGCGTCCGCTGTCTGCTGTGTCGAGCATGGTTCGGATGTTCCAGCATGCTACATTGAGTCCGGTCGTGGTCGTCATGGGAGTGGATCCGTTGTTTTTTCTTGTTTTCTGACCGCAGGAGAAGATGTCCGTGGACCGCGGCTAGCCAACTGGGGTTGCGCAGGAACAAGCTATGATTAGGCCACCTTTTCTAGGCCCCTCTCCGTGTGGAGCAAGCAGTGCTGTCCTTAGAGAAGGCTGCTTGGTCGTTCAGGGTGTGCCGAGTGACGTTGTCATCCCCAGGTCAACATCAGGCGACCAATATCCTGAACCGCCTGCATGCAGGTTTGAGACTGCGGCTTCCAGTGACATATTTCACCTGCCGTTTCGCTACAGGACTTGGAATGGTTGGTGTCATGGTCTGTGGACGTTTTATTTTCTAAAAGCCTGCGTGGTGGAGCTTTTTGGTGGACTGCAGTGTGCGCAGTACTGGCCCCGCACTTTAAACCCTTGGTTCGTCTGCCATGGCCTAGCAAGCTGGGACGGTGGCATCGAGGTCCTCGGGTCGCAGGTTTATATCAGACTGTCCTTGTCCTAGTCTGTGGCTCAAAAACCTTCCCCGGAGACACGGGGGCTTTGATGTCAGGGTTTTCCTCCCTTAGCCTTCCACAGCCAAGCGGCCAAGCCTGCAAGGCAGCAGGACAATAATTTATTCTAGAGGTACTGGGATATATATATATATATATATATATATTGACGCAAAACATTCTCACACGTAAATTATGTTTTGTTACCTAGTTACCTGTTACCTGGGCATTCCTCTGAAGAAGCCCTCGCTGAGAGGGCGAAAATTTGAGCATAGAATAAAAGTGTAACTCCTTCTGAACTACGTGGTGTTTGTGGATCCTTTCTTCACATTTTAAGTATATATATATATATATATATATATATATATATATATATATATATATATATATATATATATATATATATATATATATATATATATATATATATATATATATATACTCTTGAAATGCATGGTATCTGGGGACAATCGCATGCCTATGAGCGTGAATCTGGGATCATTCTCTGGATATGGGGACATTGAAAAGTTCCCTTATCCAACCCAAGGTTTGTTTCACTCAATCTGATTCAGGCGATGAAAATAAAGGGAAAAAAACAATGTTCCCAGATACCAAAAATTTTTCGACAGGTTACTTCCCCTGGTCTACAACTGTATGGCTTTGGTGGGGCATTGGAGATTTCAAGTCTTCATGCGAAACTAAAAGTGCGACTAAGTCTCATCCATGCTCAGTGCAGCTCTTGATTCTAATTTATCACTTTTTACACAATTACCACAGTACAAAATTAAAAGAAGAAGAGAAACAAATATAAATGATGCCAAATACTAAACTCCGTGCCCCGCTCTGTTTAATATTGGACTGAATGTCACGCATCGAAAGCGAGGCTGTATACATATGGCACTGGTTTACCAATGACGCATCATCCCATTTCAGGACCCACTGAGATCGCAAGGTAAATCTATCTGACATTTTGAGTAGTGCATAGCGTAGTGGCTGTATACGATGATCGCTGGCCTGAACCATAATTTTCGCAAAAGTACTTTGCATGAGTTAGAACAGTTGAAAGACGTGTCATTTGCAACCGATTTACGTTGTCTTCACGGTAAACTGGGCGCCGGTTGCCTGTCTTCTAGTCCGTTGCATGCATTGCTCATCTTCATTTTCCTAAGCATGTCTAGTGTCTACAGAAAGCTTATTTTCTTAGCTTTTAAGTGTATGTCTTAAATACAAGATACGTTCAGTACAGCTTAAACAACACGCCGTAAATGACCGGTACCATTAAAATGTATCCCGCGTGGCACACTGTCAGTGCTGAGCGTGTACACAGAGAGCGTGCTCGCGTAAAACAGTGACAAGAATAGCGCGACTATAGTTGCACAGCCGTAACAGATTGCGCTCAGCTCTGTGCTGCCAGCAGGCGGTATTAACAGAGGCGACACGCTGCGCGGCTCCTTATCTTACAGCGCGGGCACGCGCGCGCGCCTCAAAACTAAATGGGAGGCCTTGAACAGCCGTGATGACGGCTGTTGAGTTCCTGACAGGGTAAAGTCTAGAAATTTATGTGAGCCGTCCAGTTGTTATTTTCTTAGGTCTTCAAGAAACAACTAGCCACAGATGAAAACAATGAACATTCAGACTGTGCAAACTGCAATGCATCATGATGTACTTTACAATTTGCATCTGTAATGTTTTCTACGAATCCAAAACTAACCAAATTGTTTGTTTGCATTCAAACATTGAACTTTGAGTGGTAGTATTTATAACTATGAAATTTTTCTTCCCCAGATCACACAGCACACAGTTGTGTGTTGTCTCCATTTTCTTCGAGTTAAACCATTAAAACTTTTAGTAACCTTGACAGCTTGAGTGTGACCAGTGGGCCTTTAAAGGTATGCCTCTGCAACTTTAAATGCCCACAAGACATTCAAGCTTCAATATTCCTCCAAGTGCATCGGATGCTTTAATAGTGTTAGGAAAATAGGACAAATTAATATTGAGTAAATTGTTTTGGGCTTATTGTTTTTTATTTAAAGAGACTGTCTTAGGTGAAGGATTGCTTAAGGTGATAGGTTAATTTAAAATTATTGGATTTTTAGTCAGTACAGTGCATCAGATTTTGATTTGTCATGGATTGGAATCCAAGGCACCGGTACTGTGTTTTCGAGTAGTACAATGCTTTGAATTTTGATGTCTTAGATGAATATTGGAAATCAAGGCATCTGTACATCTGTGTCTTTCTACTACACAACAGCTGTGCAGTTGATTTCATTTTCAAACTTTGTCTGCTGCACAGGTATTTTTCCAAATGATAATATCCTATGTCAGTTTTCTGCTATGCATAACTTAGTTTGAAAATGACTGTGTGAGTCCAAGTCTACAGTATAATAGTGTAGACAAGAGAGCCTTGGTCAATAGTGCTATATTTGTGGTTTACCATGCGGATGGTACTGTTTGATAAAGTGTTTTGATGTTACGTCATCATTGGGCCCAATGTGTTCTTGTATTTGTGTTTTTGGATTGATGGTTTTGGTATTTAAACAGCGAGGTCACTGTATTGTTAAGGCCGATGGGAAAATGTAACAGAGTGAACCAGATGTTCCTCTGTGTACATAGGCCGATAGCACTTATGACCATTGCTTCTCGGATTTCACTCGTGTCGACTGCTAGCTATGACGTGCGCCGCTCGCGGTGCCCTGCCAAACGCAGCGTTAAGTGTTGTGTACGCGATAGCTCAGTGTACGTGTTGTATTGTATATCAGTTTTGACCGTGTATTGTAACCAAAATACAACGCCATTGCTTAGTATTTAGCATGGTTAGATTTGGCTTGGGTAATAGTTTTTGTAATGCATGTCTTTCGGTTAACTATAACCTATCAGAGTGATATTTGCGATTTAGTAGCCTTTTTGATTTTCTGTGGCACTTTCTGTTTCTGCTTTCTGTTTCTGCTTTCTGCGCTCGAATAAAAGTGTAGTAAACATGACCACGTCTCCGAGTCACTAAATCCAACCACCACCATCCAATTTTAAATCCCTGACTCCTACCTCACCCCATCACACTAGTACATTTCCATGTAATGCTGCAGTGTGGAAATTTGTACACCAACTTTTGTAACAATGTTGATGTGGAAGATATGATGTATGAATTTTGCCAAAAAACAAAACAAAACTTAACGTGTCAAAATGATGCAGTGCTTAGCGTGCATGACCGTGGTTGGTTCGTGTGACTAGGCGATAGTTTTGCCTCGGCGCATCATGTAACCGTGGGAGTAAATGGGAGTGCACTTATGCCTCTAATTAAAATAATTCGCTAAGTTTGGTCTTGCTGAATGAATGGCAATCATGACAATTGACCCCCACCCGGGTCTGCCCTGGGGGACTTGGGTGGGGTTAGGTATTTTTTAGTTCCCAGGGTCACCACAGGGTGGGTTTTTCTCTCTATTCTGGGGCATGTGTTTCTGTCTCCCCTTTGTCCATTCACCTGCATTTGCCTTTTTAAAACTCTCCCTACTGTCTGCACTGCCTGTAGCTCTTGATATTGGATGTGTGTTGCTAAATGGTCTTGGCTTTATTTAAGCCCCGTGTGTTAGGTTTATTTAATGTATTTGACCGGCTGGCGACATACATTCAATGTTCTGTTTAGTTTGTTTTTTTCACAAGCAGTGCAGGCACGTCCTGAGAAAGCCTTGTTGCTGTCGGGACGTTAAGCAATGTACAATCAATGTACAATCATGACAATTGACTACATTGCTTGCATGATGGATGCACCATAATGCGCGCATTTTCTTTTGTTCATTTAATGCTATTTCTTATTGGTTGATTGTTTAGTTGTTGTTGCTGTGGTAGAGATTTAAGGTATTTCATAGTTAGGAATGATCTTTATTGTATTTAGTTCTATGTTTTCTTGAGTCTTCCCTTCTCTATCACCGAAGCTAGGGAGGGCAGCAGCTTTGTGTGATGTTCCCGCGTTGGTGACGTCACTCACAGCTGACTCAGTCCCTTAGGCGCCATGTTTGTTTTGATTTTGAACTTCTGCTTAAGTTGTTTAGAAGTTGCTATGCCGGACCACTCCAACCATTTTTTGAATAGACTTTTCCGGTTTTCTTCATAGGCATATTCTCTAGAAACACAGCATTTGCAAGGTTAACCCTGTCATAAAGTGTAATATGTAAGCTGTTACAGTCACTCACCGACATTGGAAAAGTCTTTGAATGATTTCACCGACATTGAGAGGCATATTGTAAGGTAGCATCAAATCTTAAGTGGACCTTAAGATACAACAATCTTAAGTGGATCTTAAGATATTGTGAGTAGTATATATTGGAAGGGGCTGAAATAAAGTTTGTTTTTTTTCCTTTTTGGGTCTCCCCTCTTGAATCCATAGTAGGGTGTTGCCCCTACACCCTAGTTTGACCTCCAGCAGCCCTAGTACTTCGGCACTGTGTTTCCTTATGGTTCCATGTTTTTGTTTTGTGTTCTGCCACCTTGTATTTGATTTATGAGAAGAGTTTAACAAATAATGGGTTACTTAATGATGGTGATGTTATTGCATAATAATTGATGCTTGAAAGTAAACAAAGGTTGGATTATTGTGCAATAAAGGATGTTCAAGAGTAAACAAAGTTTGTTTTCCATATTCTTTATACACTCAAACTCATCACACAAAAAGCACAGCTAGTTTTGAGTGCATGCTTAAAAACAATAAAATTTAATGTACATAGTACATGTCATTATTCTAAAACAATAACTACAAGTGCTAACTGTATTGCAAATGAGTTCATCTACAGTACTGAGCACCAAAAGTGGGAAAATAGGATGAAAAATTAAAAAAATGCTACAGATAAAACAATGCCTGTTTTAGACATGTCTGACAAAGTCTAAATACAAATTGAAAAAAGAAAATAAATAATCTGTTTTGTGTTGACACAATTGAGGATCGACTGAGGGGGGTATGATACCCGTTTCAGATGCACCATAGGGACACCTGCAATGCACCCACTCTAATTAAATGTAATATGCACCATTTTATGAACATGTAATGTTCAATCAAAGAGTAAATATACTTTTTGAGGTGATTTTAGAAAATAAATCACCTAAACGAAAGGTTAGAGCTGCGTCAAAACTTGGGACACCGTAGCATCTGAAACGTCATACCAAATCATTTCACCACAAAAGCAAGAACAGGTGTTTTCCAGTAGTTAAGCACAAGCAAGGTATAAAACAAGTGAAACAATATGGGAACCAAAAACAATAAAATTATAATAGTTGCATCTCCTAAATATTACAATTGTTAGTTATGACGTTTCAGATGTCGCGGGACACCATGAATGAAAGAACACTTGTTTTGACTTCTTATTAGGCGTCATTTCCGGTTGTTCCGTTCTGGGGGACATGCAGTCATTGATAGCATAAGATACCTCATAAAATATAGATAACAGATAAATATTGCAAATACTAATGGTAATGGTAGGCAGTTTGATCAGGAAAATTACGTTGCAGTGGGACACTTCGTTATGCGTCTGAAACACCAATTTTCGTCCATAAGTGTGTCAATATCCAGTTCTAAAGTGAAAAAAAAAAGTTTAGCACTGATTTTTCAATGTATGAAGCCTAAATTAAAAAAATAATTTCTTGTAATGATGCACCGATGTAGTCACAATCTTCATCTGAGTTCACCCACTGATACCGTTCCTCTTTTTGGAAGCCATTTTGGGCCACTTTTTCAACATTTTATTATCAGTTCACAATAAAATTCATCAAGCAGATAGCCCAAAATATACAAATTTATACATTAACATTATCTTAATGCATTGCAACAACAGAAATGTCACTACATGCCTTATTTTGATCGAAATCTGAATAGCACCACACTGACCCCTTTTGGCGCTCAGTACTGTAGATGAACTCAAATGTAAGCATCCATACATTCCACACTTCACAATGCAGAAGATGAATAACTAATAAATTACTGTCACGACACGCCTGACGGAGTCAGGGCGCCGTGGACAATATGAGTGCAGACACTCGAGAAAACCCACCCACTCTAAATAAATAACGCAACGCCAGCGATAAACAACAAACAAATCCTTTAATACCTACCCTTACTCTAACCCCCACCCCAACCCACTAACGCCCCACACACTCACACATACCCACACATGCACTCATAACGTATTAACACTTAAAAAAGATTAACATATAAAAAATGACTAACAAGTGAAAATGACTAACAGACGAAAATGACTAACAGGTGAATATGACTAACAGGTGAATATGACTAACAGGTGATAATGACTAATATGGCCAACGGCTATACAAGGCGGGTAACTTTGTCTCTGTACAGTGTCCTCTGTCCCACACTAGACAGGGTGGCTCGTAAAGTAAGAGTACTACCCCTACACCACAGAGCACCGTAGCCGCGCTTGCCCACGCACGCCTGTGACCGACGCTCAGAACGTAGAATCAGCCTGCTGTAGCCCAACGTACTTGTCCAACAGGACCGGCTAGCGAAGGCGTTCCGACTCCCGATGATGCGTCACCGTTGGTCGTGGATGAGATCGAAGAACGACGAAATCTTCGAAGCCAGTCTTCGAAGCCAGTGCACTGGAAAAGGGCGCATTGTCAGTCAAAGTGCCAACACAGTTAATTCTGGCCTATTTGACACGCACCTACTCACAAACCACGTGAGTTGTGTCTCGTCTCACCCTAATACCTGCCTTGTCCATATTAAATATACAATCATGGATATGAAAGCTTCCTATGTACATTCAACATTCACCAGGTCTGCACTATTCTATTACACTAGCATTAAGCTAGCACAACCACTTTTGTATAATAACATTGCCACTGCTAAAACCAACATTATCAAAATATCCACATGTACATACAACGATATGAAATAATCACCAGCAACCACCCAACGTGACAATCTTATTACATCACGTCTTGGACTTAATACAGATATATTTGAAAGGATACCCACTTTAATTCATTTTACAACATGGCCCTTTAAATACCTACCCTTACTTTAAATATACTCACTCGGCGACAGCCGAATATAAACAACTAAATTCGACACCCACCACATTACAACCCAACCTAAAAAACATGGTTAAAGACTCGATTAAAACATCACTAAAAAACTAGACGAACATACCCTTCCGCACCTATATACACATTCACACACCCGAGAGCACAGCAGCTAACTGAGGAAAATGGCATGAGTAAATACCTGTCACTGGTGAGTCCTCCGGCAGGACGAGACAAAACAAGACGAAGACGAACCGGAGGGGTCTTCTGGTGAGTAGCAGCCGTGGTCACAAGTCTCTCGGGACACCCACACCCAGGAACACTGGCCGTGGTCTTGCAGGGAGGGTAAAACAACCCTCACACAGCTTGTCAAGGGCTCCAAACGAGGCCGCACCCTGACCCAGACTCTCACTTCGCTGGCTAACTCCGCTGACTGACTGTAATATCCTTCTGCTACCTTGCAGTTTAACTTTACTTCTGAACACTGTTCGGTTAAAGCTACTTGGCTAAAGCGTGCAACCGCTGTACTCGCTCACTGTTAAGCTTGCTGCACGGGCTTTACGATTACGCTCACACTACATTTATTAACTTCCCTAAACTAAGGCTATTTACAGAATTCGGCGATCTACATTTATTAACAAAAAAACGACTTGAAGAAAAAATAAAACAACATGTCACATCCGTTACGTGACATACCCCCCTCCCAGATCAAACACCCGGGTTTGATTACTATATGACTGTCCCAATACTGCTTCCACATTTACGGTTTCTACCACCCTGTTCTACTCAAAAAGTCAGCAGGTACATTTACTTTACCGGCTATGCTTTCCACTCTAATGGAAAATGGCTGCAACTGCAAAGCCCACCTCATCAGTCGACTGTTTGTGGATTTAGCTTGTTGCAAGTACTGCAATGGTCTATGGTCGGTCTGTACGACGAATGTCCTACCATACAGATACTGACGGAATTTTTGAATTCCCCACACGATTGCAAGACACTCCTTTTCGATGGTGGAGTAGTTACGCTCTGCTTTGGATAGTTTCTTGCTCGCGCATGCAACAGGCTGTAAACCGTTACCATGGTCCTGACATAATACGGCCCCTACCCCCCCTTCGGACGCATCTGTCTGCAACACGAAGAGACGATCGAAGTCTGGCAATGAGCACACAGGACCTGAACACAGTCGCGCCTTCAGCGTCTCAAATGCTGTCTCACATGCATCATTCCAACCGATCTGTCCAGTTTTCCCTCCCTTGGT
Source organism: Semisulcospira habei (assembly GCA_036245525.1). Lineage (NCBI taxonomy): Eukaryota > Metazoa > Mollusca > Gastropoda > Semisulcospiridae > Semisulcospira > Semisulcospira habei. The sequence continues at coordinate 192,424,987 of BTPG01000002.1, read as the reverse complement.
CAGGTCGGTTAGTGGGGCTGCTATGGCCGCAAAGCTAGGAACGAACCGGCGGTAATAATTTGCCAACCCAAGAAACTATCTGACTTGTTTCTTTGTTTGTGGTCGCGGCGCGTCTTTTATCCGCTGCATCTTGTCTCCCTCTGGTTTTATCTGACCGTTACCCACTGTATGCCCCAGATATTCCAATTGCTTGAACCCCAAGTAACACTTTGTAGGTCTGGCCGCCAACTGGACCTCTCTTAGCCTACCAAAGAGCTGGGCAATACACTGTAAGTGACGTTCTTTAGTGGAGGAAGCAATCATGACATCGTCCATGAAATTGCTAACTTCTGTCAATCGCAAAGGTTCTAGTAACCTCCTCATCATTCGGGAAAAGATTGCCCCTGCCGTCTTTAACCCGAAAGGCATTACTTTCCACTGAAATTGCCCTGCCGGTGTGGTGAAAGCAGTTTTCGGTTTGTCGCTCTCTAACATGGGTACCTGCCAGTAGCCTTTAGCTAGGTCTAACTTACTTAAATACTTAGCCTTGGACAGTAAGGAAAATAGGTACTCCACGTCAGGCATTGGCTCCGCATCGAACACGACCTTTTGGTTCAGTTTTCTAAAGTCCACGCAAAACCTAACAGTGCCATCTTTCTTCTTCACCAAGACGATCGGTGAGCTGTATGGGGAATTGGCTCTCTCGATTACTCCCATCTCTAGCATAGCGTCCACTTCGGCTTTGACTACCTCTAGCTGAGAATGAGGTAGAGGATATTGCTTCGTTCTCACCGGCACTTCATCAGTCAAATGGATTTCACATGAGTCTAGTGTCGTCCTCAACGGATAATCTGTCAAAATATCCTTAAACTGGACAGTCAGAGCTTCTATACTAGAATGGATCTCTGGACAGTTAGGATCAAGATGGACGTCGGAGGGTCCTTCAGACGCTACTAAAGGAATGGTAGGTACTTCCTTTACCACCACGAATGCCTCTCCCCCCTCATCTTCGTCCTCCTCATCTATCACTACTGTAGCTACTGACACTCGTTCTTGGAACTTTTTCAACAGATTTGCATGGTACAGTTTATTTTTACTGCCCACCCGTACCCTGTAGTCACACTCTCCGACTCTCTCTAGAACTTCGAACGGTCCCTGCCAAGCCATCTCCAGCTTGTTGTGTTTAACTGGAAGTAACAACAAAACCTTGTCTCCTGCACTAAAACTGCGTGGTTTGGCTCTGCGGTCAAAGTGCTGTTTCTGCTTTTTCGAAGCTAGCTTCAAATTCTGTTGCGCTAACCTGCACGTCTCTTCAATGCGATTCCGTAAATCTACCACGTACTGGCTTGCATCTCTCACCTCTTCTCCCATCTGCTCTTTCGTCCTGCAAAATTCTATCAGACTTTTCCCTGACGGAATTGCTCGGCCCTCTTCGGCCAACTTCCTAGCGCGAGCTAGAGTTTCGTCCTGGTTTTGCCACTCTATCAGTTGGGCCGGAGTCACCTTGAGATCGGCCTGCTTAACGACTTTAAGCGCGCTCTCTCCCTCCTTTTCTCTCTGAATCTGAGCTCGAGTTTGGACTGCTGCTGCCATAGCACACTCACTGGCATCAATGGATACGGGACTACGTTTCCCATCTGAAAAAGTCACCCAGTTTCCTAGGATTACGTCCGGTCCCATGCGCTCCATTACGATAAGTTCGATCGTCCCTCGCACGAATGGGGAATCGATTTCAACCCATGCAGTCGGATACTTATCGGACTTAGTATGGTCGACGGGATTGACGTCTATGAACCGACCTGTAAGATCCCTGGGTTCTATCCACTTGGCGGCGATCGCACTCATATCCGCGCCGGTATCACGCATGATACGAACTTCCTTTCCCTTGGCTAATCCCCTACTCCACGGGTCGTAGGGCCGGATCGTCCGCATCCCTACGGTCACGGGCTCTGTCATTACGGCTACTGTCTCAGGAGCAATGGTGACTTGGTTAACTGACGCCTTACTCTGACAGTTCCTTGCTAAGTGCCCTGGTTTGTTACACTTAAAACACAGCCGTTCACCAGTCCCTCTGCCTGAACTAGCTGGTTCTGTCCTATGTTCTGCTTTGGTCTCAGGGGGTTTATTCGACCCTTTGTCCTTCTTGAACGGCGGACGAATCGGCCCCCCACCCAATGGACGCGAGACTGCCCATTTGGTGTCGATATGGAGCTGCGCTAGCTCCGCGGCCTCTTCACCATTCCTAGGACGTTTTTCCCTAACGAACATTTCAAGGTCTGCATTCATAATAGCATAAAGTTGCTCAGACAGAAACATGTCTAGCACTTGTTCTACGTCCTCTACGCTCTTATGGGCTAAAGTGAACCAACGCTTGACTGAGGTCTTTAACCTAACGAACAACTGGGGAAACGTTTCGAGACTCTCCTTTTTGGCTTCGCGAAACTGGCGCCTGTAATATTCAGCGTCACGCCTGAATCTTCTCAGTAAGGTCTCCCTCACCACCTCAAAATCTTTCCCTTGCTCTACGGTCAGCCTAAGGTATGCATCACGGGCCTCCCCCTGCAATAGAGGTGCTAACCTGATCCCCCATACCTCTTTCGGCCACCCCTGGGTTTCGGCTACTCTCTCAAAGAGCTGAAGGTAAGATTCCACATCTTCCTTATCCTCTAACGGACGCATCTTGAGCGAGTAATGCTGACTAGACTCCGTAACTGACTTCTTTTCCGATGCTGCTAACTGTAATCTAAGCCGCGTTTCGGCCGCGACGAGCTCTTCTCTCCGTGCTTGTTCCGCGGCAGCTAGCTTACGTTCGGTCAATGCTAAGTCATCCCGCCTAGCTTGCTCTGCTGCCTCACGGTCCATCTGGAGCCGTCTCTCGGCTGCCTCGCGGTCCATCTGACGCTGCTTCTCTACTGCCTCGCGGTCCATCTGGAGCCGTCTCTCTACCGCCTCACGGTCCATCTGGAGCTGCCTCTCTAACGCCCTACGCTCTAGGTCACGTTCCCGTTTTTCTTCCTCTCTCCTAACTTCGGACAGGACGAACTGGGTTAGAGCTCCCCCACTAAGTCCTAGGCACTCTCCTATCACTTTATACTGCTCATATGGGTTTACCATCACCCCTAACCCCTCTTTACCTCCCTGATCCCTACTGGGTGTCAGTCCTGCCGCAGTGAGAGTACGGGTAAGGGTACTCACCACCGTTTCCTTCCGAGAGGGAGTGGCCAAAGTGGCTCCTCTCTCTCCTGGACCCTCATCCCCTGCACCACCACCCTCGGACTCAGGGTCGTGCCCCGACGTGGCACGGGCGGCCCTGGTATCCCGTTTAGGGGGCATCCTGGTGTGGGTGTCACGGAGGCAGCGACGACAACTGCTCCCCAGCAGGACCCCTGACAAAGAAAAAATAAAACAAATAAACACACAGAATACAAACAACGAATAAGGACTAGACAGTGACAAGAGCCGAAGGGTCCTCACCACTCGGTACCTGAGTAATGAGAGGCAACCACTCATGCCACCCCTCGTTTATGCGCACTGCACTCTCTGGCCGTGGCCCCTGGCGCAATACGCCCCCACTCCCGCCAACCGCCCGCTAAATCTTACTCGTACCACAACACGAACAAACGATCACTGGCGCGCAAAAATACCCTAATCTACCTAATCCGTTACCTCCCCCTAATCCTTATCCCACCACTGCCACCAAATATGTCACGACACGCCTGACGGAGTCAGGGCGCCGTGGACAATATGAGTGCAGACACTCGAGAAAACCCACCCACTCTAAATAAATAACACAACGCCAGCGATAAACAACAAACAAATCCTTTAATACCTACCCTTACTCTAACCCCCACCCCAACCCACTAACGCCCCACACACTCACACATACCCACACATGCACTCATAACGTATTAACACTTAAAAAAGATTAACATATAAAAAATGACTAACAAGTGAAAATGACTAACTGGCGCCTGTAATATTCAGCGTCACGCCTGAATCTTCTCAGTAAGGTCTCCCTCACCACCTCAAAATCTTTCCCTTGCTCTACGGTCAGCCTAAGGTATGCATCACGGGCCTCCCCCTGCAATAGAGGTGCTAACCTGATCCCCCATACCTCTTTCGGCCACCCCTGGGTTTCGGCTACTCTCTCAAAGAGCTGAAGGTAAGATTCCACATCTTCCTTATCCTCTAACGGACGCATCTTGAGCGAGTAATGCTGACTAGACTCCGTAACTGACTTCTTTTCCGATGCTGCTAACTGTAATCTAAGCCGCGTTTCGGCCGCGACGAGCTCTTCTTTCCGTGCTTGTTCCGCGGCAGATAGCTCCTCTCTCCGTGCTTGTTCCGCGGCAGCTAGCTTACGTTCGGTCAATGCTAAGTCATCCCGCCTAGCTTGCTCTGCTGCCTCACGGTCCATCTGGAGCCGTCTCTCGGCTGCCTCGCGGTCCATCTGACGCTGCTTCTCTACTGCCTCGCGGTCCATCTGGAGCCGTCTCTCTACCGCCTCACGGTCCATCTGGAGCTGCCTCTCTAACGCCCTACGCTCTAGGTCACGTTCCCGTTTTTCTTCCTCTCTCCTAACTTCGGACAGGACGAACTGGGTTAGAGCTCCCCCACTAAGTCCTAGGCCCTCTCCTATCACTTTATACTGCTCATATGGGTTTACCATCACCCCTAACCCCTCTTTACCTCCCTGATCCCTACTGGGTGTCAGTCCTGCCGCAGTGAGAGTACGGGTAAGGGTACTCACCACCGTTTCCTTCCGAGAGGGAGTGGCCAAAGTGGCTCCTCTCTCTCCTGGACCCTCATCCCCTGCACCACCACCCTCGGACTCAGGGTCGTGCCCCGACGTGGCACGGGCGGCCCTGGTATCCCGTTTAGGGGGCATCCTGGTGTGGGTGTCACGGAGGCAGCGACGACAACTGCTCCCCAGCAGGACCCCTGACAAAGAAAAAATAAAACAAATAAACACACAGAATACAAACAACGAATAAGGACTAGACAGTGACAAGAGCCGAAGGGTCCTCACCACTCGGTACCTGAGTAATGAGAGGCAACCACTCATGCCACCCCTCGTTTATGCGCACTGCACTCTCTGGCCGTGGCCCCTGGCGCAATACGCCCCCACTCCCGCCAACCGCCCGCTAAATCTTACTCGTACCACAACACGAACAAACGATCACTGGCGCGCAAAAATACCCTAATCTACCTAATCCGTTACCTCCCCCTAATCCTTATCCCACCACTGCCACCAAATATGTCACGACACGCCTGACGGAGTCAGGGTGCCGTGGACAATATGAGTGCAGACACTCGAGAAAACCCACCCACTCTAAATAAATAACACAACGCCAGCGATAAACAACAAACAAATCCTTTAATACCTACCCTTACTCTAACCCCCACCCCAACCCACTAACGCCCCACACACTCACACATACCCACACATGCACTCATAACGTATTAACACTTAAAAAAGATTAACATATAAAAAATGACTAACAAGTGAAAATGACTAACAGACGAAAATGACTAACAGGTGAATATGACTAACAGGTGAATATGACTAACAGGTGATAATGACTAATATGGCCAACGGCTATACAAGGCGGGTAACTTTGTCTCTGTACAGTGTCCTCTGTCCCACACTAGACAGGGTGGCTCGTAAAGTAAGAGTACTACCCCTACACCACAGAGCACCGTAGCCGCGCTTGCCCACGCACGCCTGTGACCGACGCTCAGAACGTAGAATCAGCCTGCTGTAGCCCAACGTACTTGTCCAACAGGACCGGCTAGCGAAGGCGTTCCGACTCCCGATGATGCGTCACCGTTGGTCGTGGATGAGATCGAAGAACGACGAAATCTTCGAAGCCAGTCTTCGAAGCCAGTGCACTGGAAAAGGGCGCATTGTCAGTCAAAGTGCCAACACAGTTAATTCTGGCCTATTTGACACGCACCTACTCACAAACCACGTGAGTTGTGTCTCGTCTCACCCTAATACCTGCCTTGTCCATATTAAATATACAATCATGGATATGAAAGCTTCCTATGTACATTCAACATTCACCAGGTCTGCACTATTCTATTACACTAGCATTAAGCTAGCACAACCACTTTTGCGAATGTATGCAGTGACGTGTATGTATATAGACGTAAGTTTTGTGCTACGTGTTTTGTGCATGTGTATTTGCGTCATTATGTGTGTGTGTGTGGGTTTTTTTTTTTTTTTTTTTTTTTTTTTTTTTTTTTTTTTTTTTTTACGTCATTCTAAATTCTCTCTATACAGGATGACGTCTTTTCTTTCTGGTGTTCTTTTCTGTTCTACGTTTGTTTCCATGTCACCTGAGGAAGGATCTTTGATCCGAAACGTCGTTATTTGTTTCTATTTTAAAGGGTTTTCTACCACTATCTTCTGTTTTTCTTTCACTTTTGTATAATAACATTGCCACTGCTAAAACCAACATTATCAAAATATCCACATGTACATACAACGATATGAAATAATCACCAGCAACCACCCAACGTGACAATCTTATTACATCACGTCTAGGACTTAATACAGATATATTTGAAAGGATACCCACTTTAATTCATTTTACAACATGGCCCTTTAAATATACTCACTCGGCGACAGCCGAATATAAACAACTAAATCCGACACCCACCACATTACAACCCAACCTAAAAAACATGGTTAAAGACTCGATTAAAACATCACTAAAAAACTAGACGAACATACCCTTCCGCACCTATATACACATTCACACACCCGAGAGCACAGCAGCTAACTGAGGAAAATGGCATGAGTAAATACCTGTCACTGGTGAGTCCTCCGGCAGGACGAGACAAAACAAGACGAAGACGAACCGGAGGGGTCTTCTGGTGAGTAGCAGCCGTGGTCACAAGTCTCTCGGGACACCCACACCCAGGAACACTGGCCGTGGTCTTGCAGGGAGGGTAAAACAACCCTCACACAGCTTGTCAAGGGCTCCAAACGAGGCCGCACCCTGACCCAGACTCTCACTTCGCTGGCTAACTCCGCTGACTGACTGTAATATCCTTCTGCTACCTTGCAGTTTAACTTTACTTCTGAACACTGTTCGGTTAAAGCTACTTGGCTAAAGCGTGCAACCGCTGTACTCGCTCACTGTTAAGCTTGCTGCACGGGCTTTACGATTACGCTCACACTACATTTATTAACTTCCCTAAACTAAGGCTATTTACAGAATTCGGCGATCTACATTTATTAACAAAAAAACGACTTGGCGAAAAAATAAAACAACATGTCACATCCGTTACGTGACAATTACAACACTGCCAATAAGGTGCAAGCAAATTAATGATTAACAGACTTGCTTTTTTGTCATATTTTTGCTGACATTTTAAGTTGCAAATCATGGGCAATAGCCAAACCTACTAAACATAGCCATGATCCCAAAAACATGTACACAACTTTAATATATATATATATATAACGGTAAAGTTTTCGGGAACGTTGCATTTGGGAATCTTAACATCTACTCGTATATATATACAAATTATTTTTCTCACATTTCAAGTCATATTTGGCATCAGCATGTGTCTTTTGGTGAAATTGCAAAATACCAGATTTCTGCATGAAGTGGAAAGGCATGTTCCCAAAAAGCTGTTGTGGGCATATGTTCCCGAAAACAACCATTTATGTGTATATATATATATATATATATATATATATTCTTTACTTATAAGAAAGGCGTCACCCAAAGCCAAACAATCAAGGGACGTAACACCTCATACAGCTTTAGGGATGCAATCCGCGCTGTGCTGGCGGTGCTACCAGTAAATTCTGGAGGCTGCTTTTAGTACATGCGTTGTGTTTGCAATTTCAGGTTACACCGTATGCCTACCTGAACAGCCCCCCCCCCCCACCCCCCTTGGGGCGAAACCGGTCGTAGGTGGCAAAAACTTTAAATCTACTCAGCAGGTCCAGTATCTGTTTGGGAATATTTTCTAGCATCCCCCCTGGTTGGGGGAGGGGGGGGGGCGGGGGGGGGGGGGAAGACTGATATTCTCCAGCGGATGGTGGGGCGCCTGGGGGTCGGGGGGAGGACTGGATATTCTCCAGCAGGGGGAGGACTGGATATTCTCCAGCGGACGGCGGGGCGCCTGGGGGTAGTCCCTACTGCTTTATGTAGTAGGTGTTCAGTGGAAGGCTCAAAAGATCTAATAAGCGATGCAGTCACAAAAAGACCGCTGATGTCCTGATGACACTATGCAAGCTTACCAGCCTGGAATTCCATGACATTAGCACATCATTCTCAGAATCGAATGAAAAATTACGTCCCTTGGAGCTAATCTGATTGAGTGCATTTTTTGGCTTTGGGCGACGCCTTTGTTATACGTAAAGAATAATTGCATCACAAAATTGCCTAGGTGTTGCCTTTTCAAAATTAGTCTGTTTTCTTCCACTGCAACACCTCATAAAGCTTTAGGGATGCAATCCGCGCTGTGCTGGTGGTGCTACCAGTAAATTCTGGAGGCGTCTTCTAGTACATGCGTTGTGTTTGCAATTTCAGGTTACGCCGTATGCCTACCTGAACAGCCCCCCCCCCCCACTTTCCCTTGGGGCGAAACTGGTCGTAGGTGGCAAAAAACTTTAAATCTACTCAGCAGGTCCAATATCTGTTTGGGAATATTTTCTAGCATCCCCCCTGGGGAGGGGGGGGCAGACTGGATATTCTCCAGCAGATGGTGGGGCGCCTGGGGGTAGTCCCTACTGCTCTATGTAGTAGGTGTTCAGTGGAAGGCTCAAAAGATCTAATAAGCGATGCAGTCACAAAAAGGGCAGATGATGTCCTGATGACACTATGCAAGCTTACCAGCCTGGAATTCCATGGCATTAGCACAGCATTCTCAGAATTGAATGAAAAATTATATATATATTATTATATAATAATATAATAATAATTTTTGCCTTATTTGAAAATTTGTAGTAGGGTTGAATGTTGGAATTTGCTGGAAATGTCTGGTTAGATGAGGGGAGACATGTTTGGTGCTTTGATTCATACCATCCTGAGCTTATCCAGTGGACAATTGTGGGCCTATGTTGAGTTGCCATTGACGTAGTGATTTGAGGGACACGCTGATTTTGTGTTCCGTGGCCTGTCAGAGGCACTACATGCCATATGTGACATAAACCGGAAACTGGTTTAATGTAACCATATCATTGAGTTTGGACTTTTGTAGTTGGAAAACTGAGAAAAATCATGAATAATTTGAAATTTTGCCCCAAAATCACTGCATTTGCAGTTTTATAGGCGTTTTGGCATGTTTTGCGTCGCAACACCCTGTTTTCCTGCACTGTGAGCTATGTTTAGTGTGTTTGTTCATTTACAAGTAGTCACGAGTCTGACCTTCCACCTTGAGCTATGACCTTTGACCTTGAAAGGGGTGGGGTTTGAGGCGTTCAGTTTGATAAATGCGTAAAAAAAATGGACTCTTTCAGTTATTGAAATTGTGGGGTGAGGTGGGGTGGGGTGGGTGGGGTAGGGGTTGGGTTGGAGGTTAAGGTCAAAGGTTAAGATGAAAACTACAATAAAACATTATCAGCTTGTTCATTTCAATCGCACAGCTGACCTCAGAGTGAAAAAAGCCACCAAAATAGTGTGACATGCAGAAGTTTTATTTTGCATGATGCAGCTACACTCGCTGCATCTGAGGTGTCATTCTGCTGTAATTGTCATGAGGGATGTCTCGGGTGTCTATTCTGAGCCAAACACAAGCACTTTTACACTGCGTGAAGCTCATTTGAGTGCATTGTTATGGGACCAGCAGTTGCGGCCACCAGTACAGGCTTTTACAGGAGTTTTCACAGGTTTGGCACACACATGCCTATTGCATTTGCAACATGAGTTGAGGCGTTTTGAGACTCGGACAATTGTGTTTTATATAAAAACGAACTGTACATAACCATTTTTTTCTGCTACCTCCTAAATAAGCACTCCAGACACTTGTTTGGGTATGCGGTGTGTCCTACGTAGCATAGTTTTGGCTGTTTTGTGTAGTCTTTTGTCTGTGGGTTAGCTCGGTAGATTTAATGTTTAAATTGCAGAGCTGTTTCATGACCCCATTTGCCTGAGGAAAAGATTGCAAGCATAATAGAGGGCATGGCAGCTTCTTCTTCTTCTCGAACGCCATCACACTTGGAGTTTGGCTCTCAAAATGAAATCTGTGGTCTTCTGTAGCGCCTCTACAGGCCCGTTCAGTTCCTTTTGTAGGGTGGCGGGCTTCGGCCATATCTCCTCCCTCAGCAACTGGTGGTTCCTACAGTGCTGGAGGATGTGCTCTGTGGTCTGCTCTGCTTCTCCACAAGGGCACAGGGGAGATGGGGGCATGGCAGCCTCTTCCTGCTTGTTGTCACCAGACAACAGGGTCAATGAGGATGCCTGGGCATTGTCCTTTTGGCTGCCCTGAGATACACAAGGAAATGGCCTTGGGTCTAAAAGCTCAATTTTCATCAATGTCAGTGTCATGATAACCTCTTTCAGTTGTCCAGCCTACCAGGAGTCAGTTTGACTGTATCGCATGTGTGTGTAAACTTGGAAAAACAGAAAAAGTAGGGGGGTGCGTAATGGAAAAAATATGAAAAAAAAACAAACTTTCATGTGCCTGTTGCTCAAAAGCAACATTTCTGAAAATCAGATATATTACTTGATGTACATGCCAATTTTGGAGGCATTCTGACCATATCTAGTCTGTTTTTCATGGCATCAGATATGCATGATCCAAAACGTCAACAGCATAGTGAACACCACAACAACGCGCTTCACATAATGGGCCATAACATAAAGATGCAGCAACATTCAATGGTGTCACTTTGGGTTTGACTTAGCTAGTGTCTAAGGATTGCACTGATGGCAGATTGAATGGTGTTCAGGCAGTAAGTTCCTCTTTCAGGTCACCACATGCCATATGTGACATAGATCAGAAACTGGTTTAATGTAATCATATCATTGAGTTTGGACTTTTGCATTTGGAAAACTGAGAAAATGATGAAAAATTTCAAATTTTGCCAAAAAATCGCTGTGATTGCAGTTTTATAGGCGTTTTTGCATGTTTTGCATTGCAACACCCTGTTTACCTGCACTGTGAGCTATGATTAGTGTGTTTGTTCATTTTTTTTTGTTCTTACAAGTAGTCATGTATCTGACCTTCGACCTTGACCTTGAAAGGGGTGGGGATTAGGGCGTTTAATTTGAAAAATGCGTAAAAAAGAGGCACTTTTCAGTTATTGAAGTTGTGGGGTGAGGTGGGGTGGGGTGGGTGGGTGGGTGGGGGGGGGGGGGGGGGGTTGGAGGTGGGGGGAGGGGGGGCTTAAGGTCAAAGGTTAATATCAAAACTACAATGAAACAGTGTCAGCATGTTCATTTCATTAGACAGCTGACCTCACAGTGAAATCAGCCGCCAAAATAGTGTGACATGCAGAAGAGTTATTTTGCATGATCCAGCTACACTGGGTGCGTCTGAGGTGTCATTCTGCTGTAATTGTCATTAAGGATGTCTCTGGTGTCTATTCTGAGCCAAACACAAGCACCTTTACTCTGCGTAAAGCTCATTTGAGTGCATTGTTATGGGACCAGCAGCTGCGGCCACCAGTACAGGCTTTTACAGGAGTGTTCACAGGTTTGGCACACACATGCCTGCTGCATTTGCAACATGAGTTGAGGCCTTTTGAGACTCTGACAGGTGTGTTTTATATAAAAATGAACTGTACATAACCATTTTCCCCTGCTATCTCCTAAATCAGCACTCCAGACACTTGTTTGGGTATGCCGTTTGTCCTGCGTAGCATAGTTTTGGCTGTTTTGTATAGTCTTTTGTCTGTGGGTTAGTTCAGTAGACTTAATGTTTAAATTGCACAGGTGTTTGATGACCCCTTTTGCCTGTGGAAAAGATTGTCAGCAGCATATAGGGCATGGCAGCTGGTTACAGGTCTCTTCCTGCTTGTTGGCACCAGACAACAGGGCAATGAGGATGCCGGGGCATTGTCTTTTTGGCTGCCCTGAGATACACAAGGAAATGGCCTTGGGTCTGAAAGCTCATTTTTCATCAATGTCGGTGTCATGGTAAGCTGTTTTAGTTGTTCAGCCCACCAGAAGTCAGTTTGACTGTATTGCATGTGTTTGTAAACATGGAAAAACAGAAAAAGTAGGGGGGTGGGTAGTGGAAAAATATGAAAAAAATAACTTTCATGTGCCTGTGTCTCAAATGCAACATTTCTGAAGATCAGATATATTACTTGATGTACATGCCAATTTTGGAGGCATTCTGACCGTATCTAGTCTTTTTTTCATGGCATCAGATATGCATGATCCAAAACATCAACAGCATATTGAACGCCACAACAAGCAATGGTGTCACTTTAAGTTTGACATAGCTAGTGTCTAAGGGTTGCACTGATGGCAGATTGAATTTACTGGTTGTAAGACAATAAATTTATTGCATTTATTGTCTTACAACCAGGCCAGAGCAGGAAGAAAATCAAGCCAGACAAGCTTTTGCATAGTCATTATAACACTTGCCATGTGTGTGAGTTTATTAGATTGTGTCCCTTTCATAACCAGGAAGGTTGAAATCGGTAGTGAAACGGATACCTGTTTATGCTCAGTGGGGACGACCCTGTACAATAGGCCTTTTATGCCCAAGCTTTTGCGTAGTCATTATATAACACCTGCTCTGTGTGGGTGAGTGAGTTTATTAGAATGCACCCCTTTCATGACCAGAAAGGTATGCATAGTGTTTTGTACACACAGTTTATATATTGTGTTTTAAAAATGAACTTAATGACGCTCGACCCACACTGTGGCTTATTTGTTGGTGCCACGGGCTGTGGAAAAACTGAATTTGTACTTAATCTATTACAAACAAGATACATTCATCATTTTGAAAACATTGTTATATTCTGCCCTACTGTCAAACACAACAAAGCTTATCACAACCGTTCATTCATTTGGACTGACAACAACATTTACTTAGTTGACCCTGAGAAGAAACTGAATGACTACCTGCAGTATTATTACAAGAAATTTGAAGGACAGGACTGTTCATAGTCGATGACTGCTCTGCAGATAAGGATATTGTTAAGAAGAGAAACACACTAGCAGAACTGGCCTTCAGTGGCAGACATGCAAACATCAGTGTATGGATTCTCCTTCAGAAATATACTGTACTGAAAGATTTTCGTGAACAGTTAAAGTTTATCTGTTTGTTTTACTGTAAAGATCATGACAGCTTTGAAGACTGTCTCAGAGAGAACGATGTCATCCCCAACAAACATGAACGAGACATTGTGAAAAACAAACTGAAATTGACTAAGCATCTAAAGCTTATTTTAAAGACAGATCAGCCCACAGGGTATGGGTTAGTGAATTAATTTAACCTTTTGTTTTTGTCCATAAAAAATGATGGTCGGACAAATCGTGCAAGCATTTGATATCACAGAGAGCTTCAGAGGTGTTGTGCATTTTTATGACTTAAAAACACAAGTTAAACATCCGTTTGAGCCTTTGATAAAACTCTCAACACCAACGAAGATATACATGGCATATAATGTAACTTTTGGATATTCTAATTGTCCACCACGTTATGATTACAAGACTGTTGATCTAAAGACACAAAATTTTATAGTTTATGATGCTAACTGTGACTGGTTTGAGAGTATGTGTTTACACATATTCTACCATCCAAGTAAACAACATGATTATATTGAATTTGTTACTGTCAATAAAGTGATATTACACCTGCAGCATGAGCACAAGACCTTAAGACACATACCGGGGAAGTGGTTGATTTGTTGGGGAATGAACTAAATATTTATTATTATAGGGATTACAGACAATAAAGTGGTATTACACAGGTATAATTTTTCCTATTTATTATTTTGTCGGTCAAATAAAAATGACGGACAATGCCCAAAGCTTAAGAAACGTGATTCACACAACAGATTTGCCTATATCCAACACTTACAGTGTCTATGAATCGATAGAAAGGTCTTTTTTGGTCATACAAGATAACCTTCTTTCTGGTAGTGTAAAGATTCAGATTGTTGCTAAAATAAAATTTACCAGGGTAGATGGTGAAGTGATTGTTTCGTATATCTCGACAAGACAACACACAGTTAATTCGAGAAGAGAATTGGAAAAAGTGTTTAGAGAAAGACTGTTCTCTGACTTCCTTGAAGCGATTGACAGAGCAAAAATGCAAGGGTCTGGTTGGCATGAAGGCCGTGTACATGAACTGCATCTGAAGCAGTCAAGATACCATCCTATATTAGGCAAATCATGGTTGCCCCTACCAACTGAGGTTGCAGACAAAAAGGCTGTCGTCAATGTGCAGAACAAAGATAATTTCTGTTTCATGTGGTGTGTGCTTGCCAAACTGCATCTTGTAAAAACAAAACCTGAACGTGTATCTAACTATACCAAATTTGTAAATGAACTCCACTTCAGTGGCATAGATTTTCCTGTTAAGGTGGAGGATATTGATCTGTTTGAAAAACTAAATCCTGGGTTATCTGTGAATGTGTATGTATGGGATAATGAGTCTGAGAACAAGTTACAACCAATTAGAGTGTCGCCAATTGCTCCAACCTATGGTCAGTCAGAAGATAAGCATGTTGATATGTTACTAATAAGCTCAGGTGATAACTTTCACTACACAATTATTAGGAGTATGTCACGACTAATTCATAATCATGTATCAAAACACAATGGCAAACAGGAAGTATGTAAAAGATGTTTACAAAGGTTCTCCTCCATAAAAGTGGCACATAAACATACCCTGCACTGTAGGTCAGCTGATGACATTCAAACAATACTTAGGTATCCAGATCCTGGTAGCAAGGTATATTTAAAAAACTATGTTAATCAGCAAAAGCTGCCGTTTGTAGTGTATGCTGATTTTGAATCACTGGTTGTACCGTATGAGGGTCCTGTTCCAGAATCATTACCAAAGACCGTAAAATTGAGTGATCAAGTGGTGTGTTCTTTCGGATACATTCTTGTTAGGTCAGATGGTCAGCATACAGAACCTGTTATCTACAGAGGTGAAAATGCAGCAGCTGAGTTTTTAACAGAAATGAGACAACTGTAGTACAGTATTTGGAAAACTGTCAGATGCCTATGTTGATGACAGAAGAAGATAAACTAAATTTGATATGGCGGAGGTTTGTTGGATTTGTGAACAACCTTTAGGAGGTTGTGATAAAGTTCGTGACCATGACCACATAACTGGGCGTTACAGAGGTGCTGCCCATGGTGATTGTAACTTGAAATTAAAAATAGATCCCAAGGCATACAAACTGCCTATCTTTTTCCACAATCTCAAGGGGTATGATTCACATATTATCATGCAGGCTGTGGATGAGTCTTACAAAAAAATTAGTTGTATTGCCCAGACAACTGAAAAATACTTGACTTTTAGGTTGGACAACAAATTAGCATTTTATGACTCCATACATCATTTGTCTTTAGGGCTTGCTAGTCTTGCAGAAGGACTGACTGAGTTTCCAATAACAAGTAAATATTTTGAGCCAGACTTGATTAAGAAAGGAGTCTACCCCTACGAATACATTGATCACTGGGTTGTGTTTGAAGAAAGGAGACTGCCACCAAAAAGAGAAATTTTATTCCACACTTAATGGTAAAGGTATTTCTGACTCTGATTACCAGCACGCACTTGAGGGTGTGAAACGATTGGTGATTACCATGACCAGTACTTGAAAGCTGATGTTTGCTTGCTAGCAGACGTATTTGAAAGTTATCGTGAAAAGGGTTTGTTACACTACAGTCTTGACCCTGCTTGCTACATAACTAGTCCTGGCATGACATGGGATGCATTTTTAAAATTTAGGAAGATATTTATAGACCTGTTGTCTGATCGTACGATGGGTGAAATGGTGGAACGTGGATTGAGGGGAGGTATAAGTATAGCTGCGAACAATTACGCCAGAGCCAACAACAAATATATTGACGGCCTGGGGTTTCACCCCTCAAGGTCAAGGTCATTCATTACGTACTTGGACGCTAACAATTTGTATGGGTTCGCGATGTGTGAATTATTGCCCTTGAAAAACTTTTGTCTCTATGATTTGTCACAGTATGACATAACAGAGTTAACAAACTATATTATGACTCATGACCGGAGTGATGCAAAGGGTTGGATCTTTGAAGTAGACCTGGAGTACCCACACCATCTACATGATTACCACAATGATTATCCATTGGCTGTTGAGAAAATGAGTATGACGGGTAAAAATGAAGAGACCAAACTTGTGCCAAATCTGAATGACAAATTCAGTTACGTTTGCCACTATCGCTTGTTACAGTTTTACATCAGACATGGGTTAGTACTAAAGAAAGTTCACAGAGGTATTCAATTTGATCAGAGTGCTTTCATGAAAGATTACATAATGAAGAACACAACATTGCGTGCGAGAGATGACAACACTGCATTTGACAAAGACTTCTTTAAGCTTATGAATAATGCCTGTTTTGGTAAGACGATGGAAAATCCTCATCACCGCAAAGATGTGAGACTGGTCACAACTAAATCAGGTGCTATTAAGCTTACAGGCAAGCCACAGTACACAGGGTACAAAGAGTTTCATTCATCATTGTATGCAGTGTCACTCAAAAAAAAGATTGTCAAACTGGACAAGCCAGTATTCGTTGGTATGGCAATACTTGAGTTATCAAAATTGCTGATGCTTGAATTTTACTATGATTACTTTAAACCAAAGTATCCTGAGTGCCGTCTGCTATACACTGACACTGACTCTATGATCATTGGTAATGCTATGTGATTGTGTTCTTTACAACCACCTTCCTGTATTTTCTGGTTGTAAATTGTATTTTGTGTTAATATGGGCCTGATGGCCTGCAAAAACTGAAATAAATTTATTATTATTTATTATTATTAAATTTATTATTATTATTATTATTATTATTATTATTATGATCATTGATGTGCCTACTGAAGACTTTTATGAAGACATGAAAACAGAACTGCATATGTATGACACGTCTGACTACCCTAAGGATCACCCGCTGTTTAGCACACAAAACAAAAAAGTGCCTGGTAAGTTTAAAGATGAACTAAATGGTGTGCCGATAGTTGAGTACGTTGGACTGAGATCAAAAATGTATTCTATACTGCACCAGAAGGGCAGTCAGTCGAAAGCCAAAGGCATAAAAAAAACAGCGATTAAAAAATAAAGACATTCGACATGAACATTACAAGCAAGTATTAGATGGAGAACTGATGCCTGATTATCCAAACAAGACACTGAGATCAAATAGACACAATATTGAAATGATCCAAACACACAAAAAGTCTCTAGCAGTAGGGGACACAAAACGAGTGTTTCACACTAAGGAAAAGGCTTATGCACCTGGGCATTACAGGCTCAAGTTATCTGAAGAGATAGCTGATGAACTAATCGATGAATTAGTTGATGAAATGGTTAAAAATGCATAACAGTGTTTGGGGGAATAATCTGTAATTCTTCTCTAACAAATGCCCTCTTTGGGGCGGGCTCATACAGATAATAAATCGATGCATAAGTCCCAGGAACTATTTTTTTTTATATTGTGGACAGACATAGACCATATTGGATCAGTTGCCTTACATCTGACGTCATTCTCGGCCTCGCCAGGTTGATACAAATATCTTACCTGTTTTGTAAACAAGCTTGTGTCAGGCGCTTTTGTTTTTATTTCTGACCCTGATGGCAATGTTTTTAATTTAATAGCATCAACAGGTTTAGGGTGACCTCATTATTCATTGCTTTTATCACAGACGGTAATCTCTTAACCCACTCAGTGTTACGTGAGTCATGCATGAGTTCCTTAGAATACTGATAGCTGAAAAGTCTCTCCGATAACTGCTTGTTAAAGTTTTCAACAATTGCCTGTGATCTATGCACGCCTGGTATGCCTCGCCACACTAGCACTCCATGCTTTACAAATAACTGATTAACAGCGCCTTTAAATTCAGATCCGTCATCGACTTGCACAAGCCTGGGAAATTTTAAAGGACCACGACTATATATCTTTACTATGGCCACTGTACTAGCATTCTTGTCAGTTATGGGTTCGGCATCCTTATATCTTGAAGCTATGTCGACAACAGTTAATGCATACTTGTATCGTTTCTTTCTTATTGTATCGTGTGGTAGGAACAGGAGATCCATTTGATGGGTATCATTAGGGATAGTGTTTACAAAATGAGGTCTTGTTATTTTTCTTGGAGCAGGAAGATATATTTGCCAAATTGCCTGCTTTTTAAGCCACTGTTTTATTTGGTCGAGTGTGACATCACCACCCACAGCCGCATGCAATTTTTCTATTGCAGTTTTTCCTTTCCAGTAGTCAATAGGGGAGTAATATATTTTTGATAGTTTAGCTCTGACGTCTGTCATTTCTTCTAGCAATAAAAACTCCTGTAAAATATACTAATGTCATTCCTACTAGAACAAATATTATTTCTCCATTTTTTTGTTCTGGGCTTGGTTGGTAGTAGTCGCTAAGTTTTGTTCGTGGGATGGTCATGTCTTCACCAGTAACAAGAAAGTATTCTTTGATCGCGTCATCGACATTTGAAAATGTATGCTGTGCGTGACCCTCAAGCCTCAATTTTTCATTAATGAAATCAAGTTTCTCAATTCTCTGCTTCTCATAATCTTGTTGCGCTTGTGCCAGTTTTTCAGATGCCTCATTGTGACGCTTCATTTCTTCTGCTGATTCCTCTCTACCCATTTTTGAAAAAAGATAGTTTGAACCACTAAATGCAAGTGCGTTAACAACGGCCCCACCAATCATAATAGCTATAGTTGCCATATTTTTTATTTACATACAAACATTTTCTGGAATAATTCCTTGCTTGATGAGAAGGTCTTTTGTGGCAATCGATGCTGTGACAACTGCTACTAGCTTAGCACTGTATTCGAAGTCTAATCTACTCAAGTCTGCTGATTTCATTTTGAGAAGACGTTTCCCCAGCATAGAATAAGCAGAGTGATAGACAAGGTTCATTATGTTCTTTGTGTCGCTCATTTTCTTATTCCACAAAAATTAAAATAATAAATTTATTTACTGCATGTAAAATGGGTCCACGGCTTTGGGTGTTGCTGGTAATGTGGTGACTACTTCTTTTGTTTTTGGAGTGCTTGATTTTTTGGACACTGCTTGAGTCTGTGGTTTGTATTTTTTGTATAATTGGTAACCTACGTAACCAAATCCGACAACAAATCATTAGACTCAGTTGTTTATCTCTCACTTTGTGGGGGGTGTGTTGGTCTTGACGGTAGTGACACTGGTGCTGTTGATGGTGTGTCAGTCTTTTGTGTTAATGTCTGAACCTGTAATTTTTTTTGTCTGTTATATTCAGGTAATCTTTTTCCAGCCTCAATTCGACCTGGGCTTTTAGTCTTAGTCACTGTTTGAACCTGTGTCCAGACAGGACTCTGTTGTGGAGTCGTTTGGGTCTCGTCCATTTTCTTCTAATTTAAAATTTATTTTAGAAAAATCGATATGACTCCAGTAACGAGCAAGGTTACCACAGATGCAAGGTAATTGCCAAACTTGTAAAACATAAGGCATGCTAATTTGCCAATTGAACTTGAAACTATGGGGTTGCTTTCTAAATCGTGTGATAGACTGTCACTATCAACAGGCAGGAAGTGACTCACAGCTTTTGTGTATAGGCAGACAAGAGATCGACTCAAATCACGTGTCATTAGTGAAGCAATGTGATTTTCATATTTAACATGAAGTTTGATTATCTCGTCAGCGGCGAGGGATTCTATGTCTTCTGTCATATATTGTTTACCGAGAAAAGCTTTTGATTTTCCAGAAACAACTACAGAGAGAAGACGCTGTTTTTTCGAGTCTAAGTCTTTGTTTTCTACAGTGCAGATATCACTTAGAAGAAGTAATTCATCTTGGTTCATTTTATAATGAAAAATAAAAAAATAACACAGCTTTGTGAATAACTTATGATCTTACTTGATAACTAATTTCAAAGTTACCTACAACTTACAAGTGACTTTAACGTTAACTTTGAAGTTAGTTGTCACAAGTTCTTGACTCCAGACAATGACACTCGGACAGATTTCTCAAGTTACAAGGACAACAAGAAAACATTTTTTAGTACTCTGGTGGTGGAGCTGATGGCGTCAAATGAGCAGGCATGACATCTCTTTGCGAAGAGTATGACAAATTTAATGAACAATTGATCTTTACTTGCCTAAAAGTCCTTGAACCTTTTTCATAGTTTCTTCTACGCCTTTTTTTCCTTCCTCTAAAAAAGATTTCTTTAGCTCTTCAACGTTCACGGGTTGATTACGCATCTTATTCTATCCAGACCAAAAAGGTGACTGCCTTATTTTTTGAGTTACCCTTATTTTATTATTACCCCCTTATTTTTTGAGTTACCCTTGAAGACGGTTTCACAACTACCTACTCTCCACTTATACCAATATTCTCTTACTGATTTTGATTCTTTGCTTTGTTTTCATGACTTATTACTTGTTGTGTACCGTGCTAAATGCTGGGGTTTTTTTCCCGGGGTCCTCCCGTTTTTCCCCGAGGTAGTCCTCAACTTGAAGGTGATATAAAGTTTGCCTTCGGGTTGGTGTTTAGCAGGCTTTGTGTATTAGACACTCAGCCTACTTCGTGCCCAAGGGTACTCCCCATTCGTTCTCTCTCTCTTTCTCTCTCTCCGTCTCGCTCTCTCTCTCTCTCTCTCTCTCTCTCTTTCTCTCTCTCTCTCTCTTTCTCTCTCTCTCTCTCTCTCTCTCTCTCTCTCTCTCTCTTTCTCTGGCCTCATCTACACGCCTTTTCTTTCGCTCGCTCCTGCACGTGCTTGCACACACTCTTGTCTCTCGTGTTCAGGTTCTTTCCGAGTCTCTCTCTTACGCGATTTTTCGTTGACGTCATTTTTACTTTTTCTGCACTTTTGTTCTTCCTTTTCTTTTCTTTTATTTTACGTCACCTCCTTCAGTTGCCACATTCCTTCTGCCATTGAAGATAAGTAGCGGCTAATCTCTATGTTTGTTTGTTTGTCTATTTTGACAAAGGGTATTTACCCGAAATATTAATAAATTGTGTTGTACCCGTCTTTTCTAAGCGTGTTTCTTTCTCCGTTGGGTACTTCTTTGCATCTTATTCTGTATTTCAGATTTTCGTTGTTTGTAATTGGCCAAATCATCCTGGACGCTCTTAAATTCGTGATCATCAATTTTATTATCTTCCAAAGATTTACTGATAATAAGTTTCATACTGCTCAGCTTAGCTGCTGCGAGCGTACTCAAGGCTTCATGCTTCTGCAACTTTGTATAAAATCTTTTGTTAAGGGCTTCCATACCAAAGCAAGCCAGGCTTGTGGCAAGGCCAACACCTTCAATAGCAATTCCTATGACACTTCCCACTCCAGTGGCAAACAGAGCTATACCTCCTACAGATAATCCGGCTGAAACCACACCCACGGCCATTGATGTGTTGTGTACATAATTGAAAACTGTTTTGTAACATCATTACACCTTAAGTATTTTGCTTGTTCTCCTTCCAAATACTTCAACGCTTCTGTAATATTCATTAAACGGAATGAGTCTGCCTGTAATGTTTTATCTGGAACAATAGGATCAAGCGGCTCAGGCGGTATTTGCGGATACAGTGGTGGCATTTTTTGTGGCAAATATTTTTTTATTTTATTTAATCTTCTAATTTATTTTGCAACTCTTCAAAGGTATATAATTTGCTAGCGTAATAAAATGAAACAAGATCAATGTGTTCCAGGTTTATGAAACTTAGATAAACTAGAGTTGTTTTATCAATCACTACCTTAACAGCAGGGACACTACTCGAAACTTCAAAATCTGTATTGATTTTTCTAATAGCAATAACAACCTTTGTTGACTCTGCTACTGAGCTTTCCCACGTAAGTTTGATTCCCTGTGCGATATCTGCTTCTTTTGCAGTATCTACAGACCTCATGAAAATTTCAAAAACTATTGTCGCTTCTCTATCTATGGTAAAATTTGCTGGTACGAACGAAATAGAAGTATCTGTTCTACCCTTTCTATTTGTAAGAAGATACCTTCGTTTTCCATACTCTTGAAGTTTCAGTTTTTCTCTGCTATTGGTTTCAGAATAGCTTGGCACAAGACTTACAAGCATTGGCTAAGAGTTAACAACTTTTCTAAATACTAAGGCACCTTCATCAGTAAAATAAACATAAGGACTGATAAAAACAAACTTTATGTCCCATACAATGGGAATAGGTGCAAGCGGAACAGGGGTAGGAATAATTACCCACTTATTACCCACATGTTTTAAGCTGTAGAGCACATTACTTGCAGGAGTAGGAACAGTAACATCACGAAGTTGACTAAGTTTAGGAAACACGCCATCTTTTACATCATCAATTACCTTTCGTTTGTACAATCCAACGGAAACAAGTTCAAGGCCATACACCTCTCCTACCTCACCTTCTTTATCAAAATCTTGCACGTCAGCCAAATCTTTCAACTCTATTGATGGACATGCAACTGGAATAATTCTCGGCTTTGGACCAAGACCGCTCATTTTTTATTTTAGCAAAAATAAAATTTATTTCACTTCCAACACTACAGTAAAATCATGCATCTGAACTGGTTTACCATCCTGATTAGTTACAGATAAACACAGTGATTCAAAGAAAGTGGAACCTAATTTTTTAAACTGCAAATTAGGAAATCTAGCAACCACACTTTCACAATATGGGGCAGTTCCAGTCGACACACATTTCAACAAAGATGAAGGCTTTCCATTGTGAACATTTTCAGTAGTGTTTAGTTCTTTCAAATGAACATTTAGCACTGTGTGTACTGACAAATGAACAGGATATCTGCCAGTTATTCTTGGTTTTTTTGGTGATAGTAGACGTCCATCTAATTGTGACCAATCTTCATCTGGATATGTTATTTTTTTACCTAAAAAACCAAGTAATAATAAAAGACTAATTGATAAAGAAAACTGACCACTTTTCGGAAAATCAATTGTAACAAGTAAATTAGCTGGGTTTAAAGTTGCTTTAATTTTAAATTCATTTTGAAGCCATTCAGCTAAAGTACAAAAGTCATAATATCCAGCTCGTAAAATATCACCCTTTTCTAAACCATCAAGAGTTCCACTTACAAAATAATTGTTATCATCTGTTACATTAAACCACTTTACTGTATAAAACATTTCATGGATAGCTACAGCCTTGCTACCATCACGATTATCAATCCCATTAGTTAACCACACTGGTTTGCTTGTGTCAATATTTGTTAAGGTAATAAACATTTTTATTATCTCATAAAAAAGGATGGAATTTAAATCACCAACCATTACCACTATAAACGCATTTCAATTTAACGTGGATGCCAAATATAATGTCGCCCCTACTTATGAACAGAAATAATTCAACTAAATCAACTCGACATAGCTGTAAGCGAACAAGATTTATTTCAAGTCAAAGTACCCAACCCTTTTGATCATTACATAAACCCTCCAATAACAGACGATGCTACTGCAAGAAAGTGGTCTTCAAGTCCACTACAGATGTTTCAAAACCAACTCAACTTTGCTATACTGTGTAGTACTACAGGATGCGGCATTTCTTTTACAGACTATTTGAATCACCCAAACAAACTGATTAAGTCTGTCTACCGTTTCCACACATATTACCAGCTTAGAAGAATACTGTCAGAACTGCATACCCCACTACCAACTGAATCTAGTTTCAACAGGTATA
Source organism: Semisulcospira habei (assembly GCA_036245525.1). Classification (NCBI taxonomy): domain Eukaryota; kingdom Metazoa; phylum Mollusca; class Gastropoda; family Semisulcospiridae; genus Semisulcospira; species Semisulcospira habei. The sequence goes on along the minus strand of BTPG01000002.1, from coordinate 192,401,194 downwards.
ACAACCCCATGGATATGAAAGCGTTTGAACGGATTTGTAATGAGTTTAACATAAGCCCCCGTGCCGGGTATGACTTCACACAAAAACCTGATGATCACAACGGTATGGGTACATTGTATTACGCTATGAGTCACAGACAATACCCACAAGATTATTACCCTGGTTGCACTTCATTCTCATCAAAATCACAAGTATGGTTAGGATCAATAGAACAGAAACAGTCTAATGCCTGGACCACATTTATCTTAGACAGGAGTGATGGGTTTACTCAAGCGGGAGTGGAGCGCATAAATGAGTCTATCAGAACATATGTCTGGTGTTTACTAGGTGCACAATCATTAACAAAATCGAATATTTTGAATGGAAGTGGAAATTTTGAATCTCAAAAACAGTTTCTCGCAAATCTTGAAGATTCGATCAACTCAGTAATTGATCTCCCGTCAAGCATACAGCGCTATCAAGATGTTCTCAGATATGCGAGATCAAAAGTTGACTTTGTAGTTGGCATCGGGTTATACATGTTGCCGTCTGATCTTCAACTCCAAATGGGAACAATAACAAATTATAATAATGAAATAATAGTTGCAGGTGTTGGTCAAAAACTCGGTCTCAATCAATCTGTAAACTTAGGAGGAACAACTGCGCATGTACAGTTGTTAAAACCATTACAGGCGGTTACTTCCCCTGCCCCGGTATTAACACAAGCTGTAATACTTCAGTCCCCTGACTCCACACATGATTCCGAGAGAACAGCATTGACAATAGGTCTCACTGGATTAGGAATATTACTTCTTTACCTGTTTCATTAAATAACCTACCATCAACCCTCCTACTGTCACCAAAAAGACCCACACATGTTCTGCCATAAAGCCAACTACCTTCGCTGCAGTATTTATCATCCAACTGACAAGTGAGCCTAAAATGCCAGGCAGCGCATCCATTGCTTTTACAGCTAATTTCTTAAATAAGTCTGATATATGAGACAACTGCTTTTTTTATCCACGACTGTAAATCTTTTGGATCAGTTGGTGGAGCTGGAGGGGCCGGAGCGCTACCACCTGGTCCACCCGTTACAGCTAACACAACAGTACTGATAATAAATCCAAGAGCAGTAATTAAACTCGCAATTGTGATACCCTGCTCTCTGAAAAGTGTTTTCAATCTCTCAGCCAACGTTGTGTCTTCGTGAAGTATTTTCTGAATAGTTTCCCTAATTCTGTTAACTTGTGTTTTTAGTTTTTCTTTTCCAATTTCAATCACTTCTAGTCGTGCTGATCTTTCTATCTGCAAATCATTTAATCTGTGTTGTATTCTTTCTTTCATTTCTGTGTCATAATTCTCATCATCAGCTTTAGCTAGTTTTTCTTTTTCTCTTTCTATGTGATTATCAAGCTCGCCTAGTTTGGCTACATTATTCACAAGCTCACCTCTGATTGTCTGCAGTGTTTTATCCAAGCCCACTAACTCCCGCATTGTCAAAGGAGAGTCACCCATTGTTTTCATAGCCTCATTTATTTGCCCTTCTGTAAATGAAGTTTCTTGTATTACTGTGTTTGCTAATTCTGGCAGTCTTGTTACTTCAGTCATTTCAATTTCTTGTCCAGTTGGCAACCTTGTTTGCACATCATGAAGAGCACTAGCAAGACGAGGTGGTAACTGTTTATCTCCAATACCAAGTTGACGCAAGGCGCCAACACCACCTTCATTTTCGATTGTACTTAAAGCTCTAAACTTACCAGGGTCTCTTTTGTTAGTCAATTGTACTTTTCCTCTGTCAACAGTATTTAAATATAAATGGCCCTTGCCATCAAGTTCAAACTGATTAGGATCTATGTTGTCTGGGCGGTCACCAACATGATCATAAAACGAGTTCACTTTGCTTTCTAAAAGTTCGTGGCGTAAACTGTAAGTATTCCTTGTACCAGCCATATCTGCCATATCTGTTGCACCAGTATCATAGTCATTCATGTCATCCATTTCAAAATCTTCATGGTTAAATCCTCCCGCTGCCATTGTTTTTATTAATTTAATATTTTTGATTTTTGCATAATAAAATGACACAGTCCTACGGATTGAAGTTAGACCCATACAGAAAACTACGTGAACCTTTTGGTGTTAAGGGCATTAGGCAAACAATAGTCATCACAAACAATCCAAGTACTATAGACCCGAACCAAACCCTTACTGTCAAGTTTCCTAACCTAGGTCCCAGTGACGTTATTGTTCCTGGAACTGCTCACCTTGCATTTAATATTGAACTTTCATCAGACACAGATGACAAAAGAACACTAGTTGACAACCTAGGTAGAGCAATTATTAAGAATATTAAAGTTAAACTTGAAGGACAGGAAGTGTTTAGTCTTGACAATTCCGATGTGTTCTACTGTTACAAAGATTTGTGGCTTCCACGGGAAGAACGAGAGGATCGTATTTATCAAGGCATACAGTCAGATAGCATTATGAAAATCGAATCAATGCATCAGACAAAACAACCACAGAAGTCAAAGACGTTATAGTGGCCGAAACATATGGAAATAGGTTTTGCATTCCACTTGAGTTTGAAATCCTAACAGCACATTTGCCTTATTACCAAGGAGCACTGAATGACCGCCTGAGCTTTGAACTAATCTTTAATGACTACTCCAAAGTTATCAAATCAACGGATCTCAATGCATCATACAAGATCTCTAACATTTCCTTGGAATATGAGATTGTCACACATACTCATCTAGCTACTCTCATACAAAATCAGTACCGGTCAAGACTGCCGATTTATTATGACCATGTGATAAGGCACAGTTTAATTAATAAAAACAAAAGCGATCCAATGTGGAACATCAACTTGAACACACCTGCTAGGTCACTGAAAGGTATTCTTATGTTATTTGTTGAACCAGGAAGTCCATATCAACAAGATTCAGAAAAATTATATAATCCGAAAATTACACATTTATCCTGTACAATCGAAGGACGCCCTAATCAAGTGTATGCGTCCGGAATGATGGGATATCAGCACTGTGATGAGATTACAAAGTATTTTGCTGGTGGAAGGCTCAGAGATAAATCAGATAACATAGCATGCAAGGATCTGCATATGTATGATGTAAGAATCGGTGAATACCTGACAAACAAGTACGCACTGTGGCTAGATCTGCGTTCTACGGATGAAGACTTTTTTCATGGGTCTGGCCGTACTATCGAAAACGGCAGTGACGGGATTACAATTCAGATACAGAAAAAGACTGAAAAAGCCGAAGCAATAAATATATATTTGTATCTGATTTATGATGCGCAGTTAAACATACAAGAGTGCCGACTAAGTAGTCACATATATTAAAAGGTAAGTACCTTTTCAGGGTTGGTTCGGCTTAGTTTTAGCCTCGTCAGAAAGGTCTTTAACCTTTGACAACACATTTTGGATGAACAATTTCCGTGGTCTTCTAACTGCACCAAACCACAAAATCCAAACGTGTTAGGTGTAATTTGTGTTTGTATGTTTTTGTTGGGTTGTCGGTGCATCCTAGAGAAAAACACATGTTAGAAAAAAACACGTACACACAGCACTCCCAGGCTAAGTCACAAAAACTTATACTGTGTGTATGTGTTTCCCAACACATGTTCGGCTGTCAGTGCATCTTAGAGAAAAAACACATGTTAGAAAAAAACACATACACACAGCACTCCCGGGCTAAGTCACAAAAACTTATACTGTGTGTATGTGTTTCCCAACACATGACTGCTATGGTAAAAGAGTACGATGTATCAAATTTGCTTGCATGAACCTAACCCTGAGAGCCTGTATATTAGCTTACATCACGGTTTTCACTAAGCAGTTTAACACTCACTTTTGCTCATTGCTTCCACTTTGCTTTTGCATTTTTATTCTCATTTCCTTCATAGACGCAACTAGGCTTGAAAATGACGAATCATTTTCTAATTCTGTTATTTTTTCTTTGAGATTTTTTGCTTTTTTTTCATTCTGCTGTATATCTCTCTCTTTCAATCTCATCTTTTGATTACATCGAATATCTTTTTTAATTTTTATTCTTTTTTCATCTAGTATGCCATGCTCTATCATCTCATTGTTGAACTCCTCCTTATTACCTTCATCTTCATACCTAACCAAAAAAGTCAAAGACTTCTCAATCGCATCTTCAATATCATGTAAACTTCTTTCTAACTCCTGTGCTTTATCCTTCAGTAGTTGCAATGCTTGTCTAAAAAGACTGTCTTTCCTTTCACAATTGTTAAACCGCTTTTTGAAAATACCGCATCACTTGATAATGTTGTTTTGTGCCATGGTTTTGCCGGTGCCTTGTAAGGAGTTGTGTTTTATCTTGAAAGCCCTAGGCACCGATTGGATAAAATATTTTAAGCCAATAAAAATAAGCTAATGTAAGAGTTGGCAAATCACGCGACAGGGTAATGACATATGTTTAACTAGAACTGGCTTGTTACGAATACAGGCACCCGTCGCGTGAGTTGTAATCTAAAAACACTCGTAAAACAGGGTGGGTGTATAGTGACTTTGAATCACTGAGGTCTCTCACTGGGAGTAGAGTTATGGGTTTTGTCTTTTATTTTAAATGCGTCGCAGCTGTGACTCACGATGTGCTGATGTGTAGAGTGGAAACTTTTCTGTGTTTCTCTTCTTAACAATATCCTTATCTGCAGAGCAGTCATCGACTATGGACAGGGTTGGCTGTCCTTCAAATTTCTTGTAATAATACTGCAGGTAGTCGTTCAGTTTCTTCTCAGGGTCAACTAAGTAAATGTTGTTGTCAGTCCAAATGAATGAACGGTTGTGATAAGCTTTGTTGTGTTTGACAGTAGGGCAGAATATAACAATGTTTTCAAAATGATGAATGTATCTTGTTTGTAACAGATTAAGTACAAATTCAGTTTTTCCACAGCCCGTGGCACCAACAAATAAGCCACAGTGTGGGTCGAGCGTCATTAAGTTCATTTTTAAAACACAATATATAAACTGTGTGTACAAAACACTATGCATACCTTTCTGGTCATGAAAGGGGTGCATTCTAATAAACTCACCCACCCACACAGAGCAGGTATTATATAATGACTACGCAAAAGCTTGGGCATAAAAGGCCTATTGTACAGGGTCATCCCCACTGAGCATAAACAGGTATCCGTTTCACTACCGATTTCAACCTTCCTGGTTATGAAAGGGACACAATCTTATAAACTCACACACATGGCAAGTGTTATAATAATGACTACGCAAAAGCTTGTCTGGCTTAATTTTCTTCCTGCTCTGGCCTGGTTGTAAGGCAATAAACGCATGCGACCACCAGATGTTCACTGATCCGGTTTCAAACTAACCACTCACACCCAATTTTCTCCTCGCGTGAGTTGGTGATCTAAAAACACTCGTAAAACAGGGTGGGTGTATAGTGACTTTGAATCACTGAGGTCTCTCACTGGGATTAGATTATGGGTTTTGTCTTTTATTTTAATGCTTCGCAGCAGTCACGATGTGCTGATGAGTGTAAACTTTTCTCCACACAAAATTATTTTTTCTCCACACAACTACTAACTTGGCGAGTTTTATTAATTTTAGGAACGATTGGTGCTCCATATTTGGAAAAAAAACTATTTTTAAGGTTTGTACCACATTAAAAATCTGTCCTAGTGGCTTAGTGACATAAATTTGAAGCGTTGACACAGAACAGAATAATTTGACCTAATATGTGTGTGTGTGTGTGTGTGTGCAAGGTTGGTGGGGGTGGGGTGTGGGGGTAGGGGGGGTGTGTGTGTGTGTGTGTGTGCGAGGTTGGTGGGGGGTGGGGTGTGGGGGTAGAGGGGTGGGTGGCGTGTACAGGATGTAGTCGCTATTTCTCAGGAACGCTAACTGTGACAGCATTGATATTTTAACTAGTCATTGTTTCCAAGGGGCCGGGTGGCCTGACTGGGCAGATAAAGCTGTTGAAGGTATTTGGTCAAGTGCGTTTGTTTATTTACGGAAAGGATCAAATAAATCAATTGATTCTTAAATGGGTGGGCTTGTAATCTTCTATTTTCATCTCTCTATTTTTCTTTTCCTTTTTTCCATAACTTAAAAAAAAAAAATGAAGAATGCACTATAGAACTATTTGCATAGTTTATTGTGGAGCCATGACTTACAGTGTGTGTGTGTGTGCGACATATATTTCGCGGATGCCACCCGTAGTAAGAACAGACTATAGCCTTATCCACAGCCTGAGTTCCTCAAGTATACAGGTTTCGCTATTTGCACGTGCACACTGTGACAATGGCTGGTATAGGCTTTGAGGCGTTGACTCTAATTGTATGTGCATTTACTTTTGTAGGATCAGACTATACTTTGACTTACCTGACTCGGTGTACGCTCTTTCTTCTCGGGTACGCACGCCGACCCGGCAGCCATGTGAGTGAAATAAGGTCAGTGCTCGATCCACAAGCGCTGTTTTTTTTCTGCCATTGTATAATATGAGTTATGGCTCTTGTCCTCACGCAGTATGTAAATCTTATCTTAGTGTCGTCCATCGGTGGGTTTATTTTATTTTATTTATTTATATTTTTTATTATTTTTTATTTTATATATTATTATTTTTATTTATTTATTTATTTATTTATTTAATTTTTTTAAATTTATTTATTTTTATTTTTTTTATTTTATTATATTTTTATTTTCCCTGCCCTCTTTATCGGTTTCCCAAACAGCGGTCTAATAATTCTGGAAAACTCTGTTACCTCTGCTTTCTCTTCATATACTTAGACATCTGTCACCTACTACCCCCAAACCCCCCCCCCTCCCCCCCAACCCCCCTCCTCCCACCTCTTCCCCCGCTCCCACCCTTCTCCACCCATATTCAGGTTTAAACAGGCTGCATTTTTTATTGTAACGTAATTTATTCAGGATATTAGGTCAGCACGACCTAGCCGATTTTTTTATTAGTTCTTGTCTCGTGAATATTCTGTTATATATTTGTACTATGTTTGAAATTCATGTTCCTCTTTTCTCTGTGTCTCTTTTTTTCTCTTTTTTCCTGTCTATCCTTCCTTCTCTCTGTATGCTTGATGAGCACGATGGGTTTGGATACAAAACGGTTAGTTAGTTAGTTATTTGGGTTTAACGCCGAGCAGGCAACTAAGGCCATTTCACGGCGGGAGGATACAAAACGGACTTGTAACCTTATAGACATGAAAAAAAAAAATACTGTACCCAGTGAGCCTTTTATGCATGCATTTATTTGTCTGGTCCGGGTGCAAACTCACATGTATTTTTGTTCATGTGTTGCCTTTTAGTATTGTAATCTTTGGCGTGTATCCGCCTGCAGGTCTTTTGTGTTATGCGTGGCCACCTTTTCAATTACGAGATGCTATGATAACTGTGAGATTGATTATTATTATGAGTCATATCTGCCTTATAAATGACTTGAATGGCTAAGTCAAGTTCGCTGAAAATATGTTCATTCAATTGTAACGGGATATCTGATTTTAGGAAACGGCGTGATATTTTTGATCACCTTCGAAAGAAAAACGCAAGTATTTACTTCTTACAAGAAACACACCTGAAAGTTCACCTAGAAAACACCATAAGAAGTCAGTGGGGTTATGAATGTAACGAGTCAAACAGTAAGGGCGTAGCTGTTTTGTTTAGCAATAATTTTGAATATAAGGTTCACAATATAATTCGGGATGATGGTGGTTGTTTTATTATTATGGACATCGACATAGCCGGAAAACATTGTACTCTTGCTAACGTATATGGCCCTAGCGGTTGCGACTCACCATCTTTTTTCCAAAAGCTGTGCGATCATATAATGAACATGGATAATGAAAACATTATTATGGGTGGTGACTGGAATGTCATCCTTAACCCAACCATGGATTCCTTCTTTTTTTTATAGGGGTATACATCGCCCGAGGGCCAGAAAACAAATTGTGGAATTGATGTCAGTTCTTGAACTGGTGGACATATGGAGAGAATTAAACCCTGATAAGAGGGAATATACATGGAGAAGGTTTAATTCCACACAGAGGGGTAGACTAGATTATTTTTTGGTGTCAGACGTTTTGTTGCCAAAACTGAAAAAAGTGGATATAGGTATAAGCTACAGATCTGACCATTCTTTGATCTCTATGGAGCTGATGACCGAGGAAGTAAGAAGAAAAGCAGGCTCCTATTGGAAATTCAATAACTGTCTTTTAAAAGACAAAGTCTACGCTGATTCCGTAAAAAAGGTTTTGGTGGACCTTAAAAAGCAATATGGGGCACTTGTCTATAATTTCGACAATGTACATACAATTAACAATGAGGATTTTCAATTAACCGTCGATGACAGTTTGTTCTTTGAAATGATACTTATGGAGATCAGGGGGAAAAGTATCTCGTATGCCTCATTCAAGAAAAAAGAAGAAGACAAACAAGAAAAGAGACTAGAAAGTGAAATTTACAAGTTAGAAAAAAATCTAAGTGATGTTAATTCCCAAGGTCTCCAGACATTAAAAGAAGAACTGCAAACTATTAGAAATAAGAAAATTGATGGCATGATAGTTCGTTCGAGAGCCAGATGGATATGTGAGGGTGAGAGAGCAACGAGATACTTTTGTAACCTTGAGAAACGACACTACACACATAATGCAATGAATTGTATTGAGAACGACAACAGTGAATTAATTTTTTATCATGAGCAAATAATTGAAGATACAAAGTGTTTTTATGAAACATTGTATAAACCTACTGCTAGAGGTTGACTTGCCATCCATTGTTACTGCTCCACGTTTACCACAAGATGAGAGTGATGACATTGAAGGTCCTATATTAGCCAGAGAAGCCCTGAACATTCTAAAAAACATGAAGCATAATAAAAGTCCAGGCTCAGATGGTTTTACTAAAGAATTTTATAATTTTTTTCTGGAATGATATCGGTCTGTTTTTGGTTAGATCTATTAACCATGCTTTTGAAGTAGGGCACATGTCAATAACCCAAAGGCAGGGTATAATAACATGTATACCCAAGGAAGGTAAGGATAAGAAATACATTAAAAACTGGAGACCAATAACATTACTAAATACGTCATATAAGATTGCTCCCGCCTGCATAGCGAAACGATTGAAGTCTGTCCTTCCTGGCCTCATACATGATGATCAAAAAGGCTTCCAAAAAGGACGTTATATTGGAGAGAATATCAGATCCTGGCCTCATACATGATGATCAAAAAGGCTTCCAAAAAGGACGTTATATTGGAGAGAATATCAGATTATTATACGATGTGCTAGTAGCAAAAGAGAAACATCGTATCCCGGGCCTTCTTCTCCTGATAGACTTTGAGAAGGCCTTCGATAGTGTGTCGTGGTCATTTATTGCTAAAGCACTAGATTTATTCAATTTCGGTCCCAGTATCAAACACTGGATTAAAACATTTTACTTGTGTCTCCTTAAATGGACGATACTCTAAATGGTTCAGTGTAGACAGAGGAGTCAGGCAAGGGGACCCCGCATCGCCATGCTTGTACTTAATTGTGGCAGAAGTTCTGTCCATTATGATTAGACAAAATGAGAATATTAAAGGTATCAGTATTGGAAATATCAATATTCTGTTGTCCCAGGTTGCAGACGACACCACTTTGTATTTGGATGACGATGAAAAGTCCTTTTGTGAATGCATAGAAACCCTTGAAAGGTTTGCTGTTATTTCATGGCTGTAAATAAACTATGACAAAACGCATGTTATATGGGTTGGGTCAAGGAAAAATTCAAATAAATGGTTTATGCAAAATTTGAATTTATCGTGGAACCCAAGTATATTTACAGTCTTGGGAGTAAAATTCTCTACTAATACTTCAGATATTGTAAAAATAAACTACGAAAATAAGTTAATAGAAATTAGGAAGATTATTTCAGTCTGGTCCAGAAGGGACCTGACACCTTATGGAAAAGTAACTGTTATAAAAACCCTTGCATTGTCCAAAATTGTACACTTATTTCTTAATATTCCGGATCCAGCAGACACTTTTCTGATAGAAGTAAATAAATTATTTTTCTCGTTCCTGTGGAACAATAAAAGGGGAAAGGTTAACAAATCTCAAGCTTGTTCTTTTTTTGAACAAGATGGTTTGAAAATGGTGGATATTTACTCATTCCTCTCATCTATGAAGGTGAGCTGGCTGAGAAGACTGTACTGTAATGACTCTCTGTGAAAACGATTTTGTTCTCGTCATATCCTAGGTTTGTAAACATTTTTCAGCTCGGAGGGGAGTTTGCTAATATACTGATGTTAAAGTGTGCAGACAACAAGTTTTGGTTTGATGTTCTCAGACATTATAAAAAAGTGTACAATAAGTGTACGATAGAGTGTTTTAGTGATTTTGCAAATGAATGTATTCATTATAATGTACATATTGTGCTTGATAGAAAAATTGTACATGTCCCCGAATGGGTATGCAATGGGATCTTTCAGGTTAGAGATCTTATGGATAATTACGGAAACTTTTTAAGTTTTGAAGACTTCAAGGTAAAATATCCTGATATAAGCACACACTTTCTGACGTATGCTGGAATTATTAGAGCAATTAGAGAATACAAAAAAAGTGTCAACATAGACGCAGATAGTTCAATAGTCATCTCGGACACTTGTGCTTGGAAAGTTATCTGCCAAGGGTGCAAGATTACTTATCAACGGCTGACCAAACTAAGATCAAATCCCATCTGCATAGAAAAATGGAGCAAGCACTTTAAAACTCATCTAGAGTGGGAGAAAATATTCTGTACGGCCATAAAAACTACTTATGATCCTCAGCTACGCTGGTTTCAGTACAGACTTATCCACCGAATGCTTCCAACGAAAATATATCTCTTTTTTTTTTGTTGAGAAAATTGTCAGATTTATCTGTCTGTACCTTTTGTGGAAATGAGGAAGAAACCTTAACACAGTTCTGGAACTGTGGGCATGTCCAGTCCTTCTGGACAGATCTAATCGACTGGTTAAAAGATATATATAATCACTCTCCCACTCTCTCCCTGTCTGAGATATTTGTACTTTTTGGTAGACAGCAAAATATTGTCACAGATAAGGTGTTTGACCTTATTCTGTTATTGGCAAAACTTCACATATACAAATCAAGACTGCAAAATATTTTTTCCAAATATTGTGCATTTTAAGCAGATGCTTAAATACCGCTATTCTGTAGAAAAACATACATATGTAATGAAAGGTAAATTAGAGATATTTAATCGTCATTGGTCTCTGTATTCCGAAATTACCTCGATGACGATGTCAATGCCTAAACCGTTGTAAAATAAAGTTTCATTGATTCATTGATTCATTGATTCTCTCTCTCTCTCTCATACTCAGTATATTGTAGATTATAAGTAGAGATATAAGAAAGTACATTTCTGAGACAATGGCCATTGTCTTAAGTTGACCCCATTAATTAACTAATTACAGTCATTAACGTCTACACTATCGTTTCTCTCAAATCAAACCAAACCTGATAGTGCACTCTGTAATAAACTAATGACTTTTTACACACACCCCTGTCAGAGTCGATTTTCTCAAGTAGAACTTTATACTTATTAACAAGTTACAACTAACTTTTAGGAACCTGCAGAGGTAACCTTTAAGTTACTTATCATAAGAACTTATTAATTACTTAATATAAGAACTTATTAATTTCTTACTGTAAGTTCTTATAAGTTCTTACAACAACTTGACTTAAGTCACAACTTACTCGGTCAGATTTGTCAAGATACAAGGACAATAAAAAAACTTTTTTTTCTCAGTAGTACTCTGGCGGTGGTGCTGATGGGGCTAAACAATCAGGCACAAGTGGTGTAAATGACGTGTCATCTCTCTGCGAAGCATATGACAAAAATATTGATTGATTACCAAATCTGATTTTTATTTGCTTAAAAGATTGTGTAGTTTTTCTGTGGTTTCCTGAACTCCGATCTGTTTTCCCATCTCTAAAAAACTAGCTTTTAGTTCTTCAACATTCACGGGAGATTGACTACGCATTTTATTCTGGATTTCAGACTTCAGTTGTTTGTAATTATTCAAATCATCCTGGACCCGCTTAAATTCATCGTCATCAATAAAATTATCATTTAATGCCTAACTGATAATAAGTTTCACACTGCTCAACTTTGCAGCAGCGAGCGTACTCAATGCTTCATGTTTCTGTAATTTCGTGTGAAACCTCTTGTTTATGGCTTCCAAACCAAAGCAAGCCAGGCATGTAGCAACGCTAACACCCTCAACTGCAATTCCTATTAAACTTCCATTTCCTGTGGCAAACAGAACAATACCCCCCACAGAACAACCAGCTGAAACTGCACCAACAGCCATAGAAGTGTTTTGAACAGAATTGAAAACTGTCTTATACTGTCTCTTACACCTAGTGTACCTCGCCTCTTCACTTTCCAAATATTTAATTGCTTCTGTAATATTCATTAAAGGAAATGCGTCTGCCTGTAATGTTTTATCTGATGCAATTGGTACAGCTGTCGCATGTGGATCAGGCGCAAGCATTGATTCAGTCGGCTCAAGCGTCGGTAGTATTGGATAGAATTTAACCATTTTTTTTATTGACAAATATTTTTTATTTAATCAATGATTACATTTTGCAACTCGTCAAAAGTATACAATTTGCTGGCATAATAAATTGAAACAAGATCAATGTGTTCAAGGTTTATGTAACTTAAACGAACAAAAGTTGTTTTGTCGACTAATATCTTGACAGCTAGAATACTGCTCGAAACTTCAAAAAACATCCAGATTTTTTCTAATAGCAATAAAGACCTTTGTTGATTCTGATACTGTTTCATCCCATGTAAGTTTTATTCCCTGTGCAATATTTGCCTCTTTCGCAGAAGTTACAGATTTCATGATAATTTCAAATACTATTGTCGCTTCTCTTGCAATCAGAAAGTTTTCTGGCGCAAACACAAAAGAAGTATCAGATCTGCCCTTCCTATTTGTAAGAAGATACCTCCGTTTCTCATAATTTTCAACTTTCAGTTTATCTCTGCTATTGTCTGGGGCAAAGCTTGGAACAAGGCTTACAATCAGCGGCAAAGAGTTAACAACTTTTCTAAAAGCTAAGACACGTTCATCAGTGTATACATAAGGACTAATAAATTCAAACTTTATGTCCCAGTCAATTGTGGGTGCTGGCATAGGCGCAGGAGGCACAGGTGAAACTACCCACTTATTACCTACATGTATTAAGTTGTAAGGCACGTTATTTACTGGAACTGGTACAGTAACATCACGCAGCTGACCAAGTTTAGGAATCTGTTTTTCACCGTCTTTCATGTCTACAATTACTTTCCTCTTGTACATACCAGTCAAATCAAGTTCAAAACCATATATTTCTCCAATTTCCCCTTCCTTCTCAAAATCCTGTACGTCTGCCAAATCTTTCAACTCTGTTACTGGACATGCAAATGGTATGATTCTCGGCTTTGGACCACCACTCATTTTTATAAACAAAAATAAAATTATTTAATTTCCAACACAACACTAAAATCATGCATTACAACTGGTTTGTTATCTGATTAGTTACAGATATACACAGTGACTCAAAGAAACTAGAACCTAATTTCTTAAACTGCAAATTAGGAAATCTAACAGCCACACTTTCGCAAAAGGTGCAGTTCCAGTTGGCATACATCTCAACAAAGTTGAAGGCTTTCCATTGTGAACATTTTCAGTTGTGTTTAGTTCTTTTAAATAAACATTTAATACTGTGTGTACTGACAAATTGACAGGACTTCTTCCAGTTATTTTATCTTTTTTGGGTGTTAGTAGACTTCCTCGTAATATTATTGATGATAATACCCAATCTTTATCTGGAAATGTAATCAAGAAACCAAGTAACCTTCCTAGTCTAATGATAATGAATACTCACTACCTTTTGGAAATTCTAATGTAACAAGTAAGTTAGCTGGATTTAAAGTTGCTTTAATTTTAAATCCATTTTGTAGCCATTCAGCTAAAGTACAAAAGTCATAATACCCAGATCGTAAAGTATCACCAATCTTCTACATTAAACCATTTTACACTCTAAAACATTTCATGGATAGCTACAGTCTTGTTACCATCACGATTATCAATCCCATTAGTTAACCACACTGGTTTGCTTGTGTCAAGATTTGTTAAGGTAATAAACATTTTTATTATCTCATAAAAAAGAAGGATGGAATTTAAATCACCAACAAGCATTACTACAAACGCATTTCAATTTAATGTGAATGCCAAATATAATGTCGCACCTACTTATGAACAGAAAATAATTCAATTAAATCAGCTCGATATAGCTGTAAACGAACAAGATCTATTTCAAGTGAAAGTACCCAACCCCTTTGATCAATATCTAAAGTGAAAGTACCCAACCCCTTTGATCAATAACAGATGATGCTACTGCAAGAAAGTGGTCCTCAAGTCCACTACAGATGTTTCAAAACCAACTCAACTTTGCTATACTGTGTTCAACTACAGGCTGTGGTGTTTCATTTACAGACCACTTGAATCACTCAAACAAACTTATTAGATCTGTCTACCGTTTTCATGTTTATTACCAGCTTAGACGTATTTTGTCAGAACTTCATACACCAGTACCAACTGAATCTAGTTTCAACAGGTTTAACAACCCCATGTATATGAAAGCATTTGAACGCATATGTAATGAATTTAACATAAGCCCCAGGTATGTCTTTACACAAAAACTTGATGATCACAATGGTATGGGTACATTGTATTATGCTATGAGTCACAGACAATACCCACAAGATTACTACCCTGGTTACACTTCATTCTCATCAAAATCACAAGTCTGGTTAGGATCAATAGAACAGAAACAGTCTAATGCCTGGACCACATTTATTTTAGACAAGAGTGATGGGTTTACTCAAGCAGGAGTCGAGCGCGTCAATGAGTCTATCAGAACATATGTCTGGTGTATACTAGGAGCACAATCACTAACAAAATCAAATATATTAAATGGGAGTGGCAAATGTGAAGCACAAAAACAGTTTCTTGCAAATATTGAAGATTCAATTAATTCAGTGGTTGATCTCCCATCAAGCATACAGCGCTACCAAGACGTTTTCAGATATGCCAGATCAAAAGTGACTTTGTAGTTGGCATCAGGTTATACGTAGCAATGCGGCTACAGCGGTTGCGCCTGTCTTCAACAGTGCTCATGCACCCTTTGGTCCAACTGCACTTGACTTCAACTGGAGGCCTGTGACCTCTGTCAGTGACTGGCCTACTTCAGTGTGTACTCTACAGGCGCAGTGTGTGTCGCACGTGTATACACATACAACTGTGTCGCACGCTGACTGTTGCAGTACTTCATGTATTGACTCTGCTTCACACTTGTCAGTTGCTGACAATTTGTCTCCATCTTCTGTGCGGATATCCTACAGCAGAGAGGCACTTCTGGCGTTCGACCATCATGTGCATGCTGTTTCACAATCCCTGTGCTGGAAGCTACATGATCTCTGCATACATTCAAGATCCTCTGCGCTGCCATGCCTTCGGCGACGTAAGAAAAAGCGTCCTTATAGGGCTGGTCGCCGCTGTCAAGGTAGGAGAATTGCAGTTGTTTCCTTGACAACGAAATCGGAGACACAAAGCGTGGATTCACGAGGGGTGTGTAAAGATAACTTGATTCATATCCCCTTATCACAAAACTAATGGACTGAAAGTGGCTCTGTTCAATGCACGTTCAGTCGCGTCTCCAGAGAAACGAACTGAAATAAGCAACTTTATATATGACAATGACATTGATGTCTTGTTTTTGACTGAAACTTGGCTAAAACCGGGTGGTGACGAGGCGAAATGTGCCGAACTTGCCCCTGCTGGCTTCACCGTCAAGTCATTCCCACGTCCATCTCGGGGTGGCGGTCTTGCCATCATTTTTCGAGATGACCTTGTGCCCTACTTCTCCTGTAACACTGCACTTGCCTTCGAACATTGTTCCTTTGAACTAGCACACGTAACACTTACGCTACCAAGCAAGCCAGTACAGTTCTTCATTCTCTACCGGCCCCCTCCTAACCGCAAAAACAAGCTGACTGATGCCATGTTCCTTGATCAGTTTTCTGATTTACTTGAATACAGCAACTCACTCCCAGGTAACCTTGCTATTTTGGGAGATTTCAACTTCTACTTTGACTGCCTGCAGAACTCTAGTACTATGAAACTAATGGATCTTTTGAGTGTTTTTGACCTTGAACAGTCTGTTCGTCAGCCAACTCACAAGCATGGTCACACTCTTGATTGGCTACTACACCGACCAAGTGATAATTTAGTTCAGTCTACTTATGTGTCATATGCACTTGAGTCTGATCATTTATGCGTGATTGCTGATCTAGTTGTTTCAGTGCCACCCTTTCAGCCTGTATTTGTGCAAAAACGAAACATTCGTGCTATTGATCGCCTGGCTTTCAAAGCTGATTTGCATGAATATCTTAGCAAACACCCTGATCCCTCTGCGGGACAGTTGAACTCGGGTCTGAGATCACTACTTGACAAGCATGCTCCATCTGCTCGCCGTAAAGTGTCATGTCGGACATCCTCACCATGGTTCAGCGCCGTGGGAAGCAAGCTTCTCGCTGCAAAGAGAGAGCGACGACAAGCTGAGAGACTATGGCTGTCCACGGGACTTACCGTACACAAGCAGATTTTCAGCGCTGCTAAGAAATATGTAACTCGTCTGGTACTCGTGGCGAAGACAGCTTTCTTCAATGCCAAGATTGCAGCGTGCACCACCAGCAAGCAGCTTTATAATGTAACCAACAAACTGACTGCTAGAAGGGATCCATCTCCACTCCCGACCATTTTCTCACCATTAGAGTTGCCTGATCAGTTCTCAAATTTCTTTAATGAAAAAGTTCAGAACATTCGTGATAGACTTGATGGACTTATTTCACAGTCTCCATCGCAGTATGACGTTCCCTTTTCTGGTCAGTGTCTCTCGTCCTTCAGACCTGTCAGTGATCAGGAACTTCATGCTGTGCTGAAGAGAACTGCACAAAAAACTTGTAGTTTAGACCCACTTCCTACTACATTGCTGTACGAGTGTATTGATGTTGTGCTTCCAGTCATGACCAACATTGTCAACGAGTCCCTGAGGTCTGGTATTTTTCCGTCGGATTTCAAGTCCGCCATTGTTAAACCTTTGCTAAAAAAGCCCTCTCTAGACCCTAACAATCTACAGAATTACCGCCCTGTCTCAAACCTCCCTTTTCTCTCTAAGATCGTTGAGAAGGTTGTGTTGTCGCAACTTCTCGACCATCTGAACCTGAATCATCTTCTTAGTCCCAATCAGTCTGCTTACCGTGCAGGTCATTCCACTGAAACTGCGCTTGCAAAAATTCTTAATGACCTCCTCGAGGCTCTTGATGATGGCAAAGTATCTGTTCTCGCACTGTTAGACCTATCTGCTGCCTTTGATACGATTGACCATGACATTTTGCTACAACGTCTCTATTCTGTGTATGGCATTCATGAAACTGCTTTATCGTGGTTTAGATCATATCTGACTGACAGAACTCAGTGCATAGTTGTTAATGATAAACTATCCAGCCCATCCACCGTGCGCTTTGGCGTCCCGCAAGGTTCAGTTCTTGGACCAGTCCTCTTTACCCTGTATGTTCAGCCACTGGCCAGTGTCTTTAACCGTTTCTCTATATCACATCATGCATTTGCAGATGATACTCAACTCCATGACTCATGTTCACCTGATCAGATTATGGACACAATCGAGATCCTTCAGGAGTGCGTCTTGGATACTAAGATGTGGATGACTTCAAACAAATTACAGTTGAATGACGGAAAAACTGAGGCCATGATAATTGCTTCCCCGAGGTTGACGAAGACGCTGACACTCCCCCCGTCATTACAAATCTGTGGTGCCACTGTCCCCTTCTCCCCCCATGTAAAAAATCTGGGTGTCACACTTGATAGTAGCCTGTCCATGCGCCTTCATGTGAACAACGTTTGCAGATCCGCCTATACTGAACTGCGACGTATTGCTTCAGTCCGCCACTATCTGACACCTGAAGCAACTAAAGTACTTGTCTGCGCTTTTGTTTTGTCTAAATTAGACTATTGCAATGCTCTTTTGGCTGGCTGTTCCCAGTGTCTGATTGGCAAACTCCAGAAAATTCAAAACTCAGCTGCTAGGTTGATTCTTAGAGTCCCTAGATCAGATCATATCACACCCCATCTGTCTGCCCTACACTGGTTACCTGTAACGGCTAGGATTCAGTACAAAATTTCATGCATGACTCACAGTTGTATTACCTGTTCCTGCCCACACTACCTTGCCTCTCTTCTCCAGCTGTATACGCCCTTGAGACAGAATTTGCGCTCTGCTGCCGACTCTCGAGTTTTACGTATCCCTCTTGTCAAAACAAAGTCGTTTGGTGGGAGGTCATTCAGATACCAGAGCCCAGTTGTTTGGAATGATCTCCCACGCGAACTGAGATACGTGGATTCGAGAGAGGCATTCAAGCGTGCCCTAAAGACCCATATGTTTTCTGTCAGCTACAAATGACTTTGTCACACACCTGTCATGTTAAAGTCATCTCTATCTATTTATAGAAGTAGTGTGTGTGTGGGTGTGTGTGTGAATGCCAGTATGAGTCCATGAGCGTAGCACTTTTGAATGGTGACTTCATAGCTTGTTTACAGAGTGCGTTGTATTTTGTTTTTGTACTTTTTGTTAATTCCATTTTTGTAATTAGTTATTTTTTGTACATTAGTTTTTGTTAAGCGCCTAGAGCTCTAATCTGAGGTTAGGCGCTATACAAGTACTCATTATTATTACATGTTGCCCTCTGATCTTCAACTCCAAATGGGTACAATAACAAATTATAATAATGAAATAGTTGTTGCAGGTGTTGGTCAAAAACTCGGTCTTAATCAATCTGTAAACTTAGGAGCAACAACCACGCATGTTCAGACGTTAAAATCATTACAGACGGTAACACCCCCAGCCCCGGCCCCAACACCGGCGCCCATACAACCAGTACAGTCAGCCCCGGATCCATCACCAACCCCTGACACACATGAGTCAGAGAGAACTGCATTGGTAATAGGCCTAACAGGATTAGGGGTTTTACTTCTTTATCTGTTTCATTAAATAACCCACCATTAACCCTCCTACTGTAACCAAAAAGACCCACACATGTTCTGCCATAAACCCAACTACCTTTGCTGCAGTACTAATCATCCAACTGATAACAGTGCCTATTATACCAGGCAAAGCATCCACTGCTTTCACAGCCAATTTCTTAAGCAAGTCTGATATGTGAGACAGTTGTTTCTTTACCCATGTCTGTAAATCTTTTGGGTCTGTTGGAGGTGCTGGTGGACCTGGAGGTGCTGGACCCCCACCACCACCAACCCCAGAGACAGCTAACACAACAGTACTGATAATAAACCCAAGAGCTGTAATTAAACTAGCAATTGTGATACACTGTTCTCTGAAAAGTGTTTTCAATCTCTCAGCCAGAGTAGTGTCTTCGTGAAGTATTTTCTGAATAGTTTCTCTAATCCTGTTGACCTGTGTTTTCAGTTTTTTCCTCCCAATACTAATCACTTCTAACCGCCCTGATCTTTCTATCTGCAAATCATTTAATCTGTGTTGGATTCTTTCTTTCATTTCAGTGTCAAGATTCCCATTGTCTGCGGTAGCCAGTTTTTCTTTTTCACGTTCTATGTGTTTATCAAGCTCACCTAGTTTGGCTACATTATTTACCATCTCACCTCTTATTGACTGCAGTGATTTATCCAAGCCCATAATCTCCCGCATTGACAAAGATGGATCATCTATTGTTTTAATAGCATCATTTATTTGTCCTTCAGTAAATGAAGTTTCTTGTATTACTGTGTTTGCTATTTCTGGTAGGCTTGTTACTGGTGCCATTTCAATTTGTTGCCCTGTTGGTAACTTTGTTTGCGTGTCGTGAAGCGCACTAACAAGTCTAGGCGCAAGCGGTGTTAACTTCTTACTAGTACCAACACCAAGGTAACGCTGCAGTGCTGCCTCACCACCTACATCAGTTTTTATCGTACTTAAAGCTCTAAACTTAGCAGGACTATTTTTATGTGTTAGATACACTTTCCCTCTGTCCATATTTACAAATAAGTGTCCTTTATCATATTTAAACTGATTAGGATCTATTACATCTGGGCGCACTCCAACACTGTCATAAAATGAGTTTACTTTGTCTTTTAACAGTTCATGATACATACTACTAGTTCCCATTCCAGACATATCTGTGGTACTAGTATCTGAGACATTCATGTCATCCATTTCAAAATCTTCATGACCAAATCCTCCCGCTGCCATTGTTTTATTAATTTATTATTTTTTATTGTGCATAATAAAAATGACACAGTCTTACAGATCAAAGTTAGACCCATACAGAAAACTGCGTGAGCCTCTTGGTGTTAAGGGCATTAGACAATCAATCGTCACCACAAACAATCCAAGTACCATAGACCAGAATCAAACACTTCCAGTCAAGTTTCCAACCTAGGCCCCAGTGACGTTATTGTTCCTGGCACTGCACGCCTAGCATTTAATATTGAACTTTCATCAGACACAGACGTAAACAGAACACTAGTTAACAATCTTGGTAGAGCAATTGTTAGAACTATTAAAGTAAAACTTGAAGGACAGGAAGTGTTTAGTCTTGACGATGCTGATGTGTTTTACTGTTACAAAGATTTTTGGCTCACAAGAGAAGAACAAGAGGATCGTATTTACCAAGGCATACAGACAGATAATATTACCAAACTTCGAATCGATGCCGGAGACAAATCAACCATAGCAGCCAAAGACGTTATTATGGCCGAAACATATGGAACCAGATTTTACATTCCACTTGAGTTTGAAATCCTAACAGCACATTTGCCTTATTACCAAGGAGCACTGAATGACCATCTGAGTTTTGAACTAACTTTCAATGACTACTCCAAAATTATTAAATCATCTGACCCCAATGCAACATATAAGATCTCTAACATTTCTTTGGAATATGACATTGTCACACATGATTATTTAGCTACTCTCATTCAAAATCAGTACAAGACAAAACTGCCGATTGATTATGACAGGGTGATTAGACATAGTTTAATACCCAAAGACAAGAGCGACCCAATGTGGAACATAAACTTGAACACACCTGCCAGGTCACTGAAAGGTATACTCATGTTGTTTGTTGAACCCGCGGCTCCATACAAACGGGATTCAGAAAAATTCTATAATCCAAAGATTACACATTTGTGTTGTACAACCGAAGGCCGTCCTAATCAAGTGTACACTTCAGGTTTGTTACCTTATCAACACTACGATGAGATCACAAAGTATTTTGCAGGTGGAAGGATTAGAGATAAACCTGCAAACATTGCGTGCAAAGATTTACATCTGTATGATGTAAGGATTGGTCAATACCTTACAAATAAGTATGCTCTTTGGCTAGACCTTCATAGTACAGATGATGATTATCTTCATGGGTCAGGTCGAAAGGTTGAAAACGGCAGTGACGGGATTACAATTCAGATACAAAAAAAGTTGAATCCGCTGCAGCCATAAATATATATTTGTATTTGATATATGATGCACAACTGAGCATAGAAGAGTGCAGACTAAAGGGTGTCATGTATTAAATTATATTGTGTATTAAAATAAACTTAATGACACTCGACCCACACTGTGGTTTGTTTTGTGGTGCCACAAGGTGTGGTAAAACTGAATTTGTACTTAATCTATTACAAACAAGATACATACACCACTTTGAAAACATTGTAATATTTTGTCCTACTATTAAACACATCAAAGCTTATCACAACCGTTTATTCATTTGGACTGACAACAACATTTACTTAGTTGACCCTGAGAAAAAACTGAATGACTACCTACAATATTTTTACAAGCAATTTGAAGGACAGCCAACTTTGTATATTGTTGATGACTGTTCTGCACAGAAAGACATTGTCAAAAAGAGAAACACATTAGCAGAACTTGCCTTCAGTGGCAGACATGCAAATGTAAGTGTATGGATTCTCACTCAGAAATATAATGCTGTACTGAAAGATTTTTGAGAACAGTTAAAGTTTATCTGTTTGTTTTACTGTAAGGATCGTGACAGCTTTGAAGACTGCCTCAGAGAGAACGATGTCATCCCAAATAAGCATGAACGGGATGATGTGAAAAATAAGCTGAAATCAACTAAGCATCTAAAGCTCATTTTAAAGACAGATCACCCCACAGGGTATGGGTTAGTAAATTAATTTATACATTTGTTTGTCCAATAAAAAATGACAGACGGACAAATCATACAAGTGATTGATATCTCACACTGCTTCAAAGATGTTGTGCACTTTACTGATTTAATAACATCACCCAAACAGACTTACATAAGCCTTTCAGCACCATTGGAAATATATGCTACATATAGTGTGACTTTGGATTATGTTGATGAGCTTCCAGATGTGGAGTGCATGACAGTTGATTTAAAGACGCCTACTTTTAAAGTTAATGATACCAACTATGGTTGGTTAGAGGAACTTTGTTATAGCCTATTTAATCAACTACGTAAACTAAATGTTTATATTAACAGTGTTACAGTTAATAAAGTGGTATTACACAAGGTGAGCCAGCGGTAATATTTTTTCATTTATTATTTTGTCGGACAAATAAAAATGACGGACAATGCTCAAAACCCATCAGGCTCATCAAGCCTACGTAATGTGTTTCACACAACAAACTTGCCTATATCTAATACTAATAATGTTTATGAATCAATAGAAAACTCTTTTTCTGTCGTACAAGATAATCTTCTTACAGGCAGTGTAAAGATTCAGATTGTTGCTAAAATAGAATTTACTAGAGTAGACGGTGAAGTGATTGCATCATATATCTCTACAAGACAACACACAGTTAACACAAGAAGAGAATTAGAGAACGTGTTTAGAGACAGACTATTACCTGACTTTCTGACAGTGCAAAAATGAAGGGGTCTGGTTGGCACGAAGGACATGTACATGAACTACAACTAAAGCAGTCAAGGTATCATCCTATATCAACAGAGGTTGCAAACAAAAAGGCAGTAGTCAATATACAGAACAATGACAACCATTGTTTCATGTGGTGTGTGCTTGCTAAACTATACTTTGTAAAATCAAAACCTGAACGTGTATCTAACTATACCAAATTTGTAAGAGACATGTTGACATGTTGCTAATCGGTGATGACAATAACTTCCACTACACAATTATCAGGAGTATGTCACGTCTAATTCATAATCATGTATCAAAATATGGTAGGAAACAAGAAGTGTGTAAAAGATGTTTACAAAGATTCTCCTCTATTGCAGTGGCACATAAACATGTTTTACATTGTAGATCAGCTGATGACATACAAACAGTACTTAAGTATACAAATCCTGGTAGTCAAGTATATTTTAAGAACTATGGGAATCAACAAAAGCTGCCGTTTGTAGTGTATGCTGATTTTGAATCACTAGTTGTTCCGTATGAAGGTCCTGTTCCAGAATCATTACCAAAGACTGTAAAGTTGAGTGACCAAGTGGTGTGTTCTTTTGGTTATATTCTTGTTAAGTCAGACGGACAGCATTCAGAACCTGTTATCTACAGGGGAGAAAATGCGGCATGTTTGTTTTTAACAGAAATGAGACATCTGTATAGTCAGGTAGTACAGTATCTCACAACATGTCAGATGCCTTTGGTGATGACAGAAGAAGACAAACTGAATTTTGATACAGCAGAGATGTGTTGGATTTGTGAACAACCCCTTCAGGGTGATAAAGTTCATGACCATGATCACATAACTGGACATTACAGAGGTGCTGCACATAACAATTGTAACTTGTTATTAAAAACAGATCCTAAGACATATAAGTTACCAATCTTTTTTCACAATCTCAAAGGGTATGATTCACACATTATCATGCAGGCTGTGGACGAGTCTTACAAAAACATTAATTGTATAACCCAGACAACTGAGAAATACTTGACTTTTAGGTTAGACAAATTAGCATTTTATGACTCTATGCAACATTTGTCTTTAGGTCTTGCTAGTTTGGCAGAAGGACTGACTGAGTATCCAATAACAAGTAAATATTTTGAGCCAGACTTGATTAAGAAAGGTGTTTATCCATACAAGTACATTGATCATTGGGTTGTGTTTGAAGAAAGGAGACTACCACCAAAAGAGAAATTTTATTCTACACTTAATGGTAAAGGTATTTCTGACTCTGAATACCAACACGCACTTGATGCGTGGGATAAATTAGGGTGTCAAACGATTGGTGACTACCATGACCAGTACTTGAAAGCAGACGTTTGTTTGCTAGCAGACGTATTTGAAAGTTACCGTGAAAAGGGTTTGTTGCACTACAGTCTTGACCCTGCTTGTTACATAACTAGTCCTGGCATGACATGGGATGCATTTTTGAAATCCAGTAAGATATTTATAGACCTGTTGCCTGATCGTACGATGGGTGAAATGGTGGAACGTGGATTGAGGGGAGGCATTAGTATAGCTGCAAACAACTATGCCAAAGCCAACAACAAATATCTGGACGACTCGGACCAGGGTTTTGACCCCGAGGGGTCAAGGTCATTCATTACGTACTTGGACGCTAACAATTTGTATGGATACGCGATGTGTGAGTTATTGCCCTTGAAAAACTTTTCTCTGTATGATTTGTCACAGTATGATGTAACAGAGTCAGGGTTAACTAACAATATTATGAATCTTGACCGAAACGACGCAAAGGGTTGGATCTTTGAAGTAGACCTGGAGTACCCACACCATCTACATGATTACCACAATGATTATCCGTTGGCTGTTGAGAAAATGTCTTTGACGGGGAAAAAAGAAGACACCAAACTTGTACCAAATTTGAATGACAAATTCAATTACGTTTGTCACTATCGATTGCTGCAGTTTTACATCAGACATGGGTTAGTACTAAAGAAAGTACATAGAGGCATTCAATTTGATCAGAGTGCTTTCATGAAAGATTACATAATGAAGAACACAACATTGCATGCAAGGGACGGCAACACTGCATTTGACAAAGACTTCTTTAAACTTATGAACAATGCCTGTTTTGGCAAGACTATGGAAAATCCTCATCACCGCAAAGATGTGAGACTTGTCACAACTGAATCAGGAGCAATTAAACTTACACGTAAGCCACAGTACACAGGGTATAAAGAGTTTCATTCATCATTGTATGCTGTGTCACTCAAAAAAAAGATTGTTAAACTGGACAAGCCAGTATTCATTGGTATGGCAATACTCGAATTATCAAAATTGTTGATGCTTGAATTTTATTATGATTACTTTAAACCAAAGTATCCTGAGTGTCGTCTGCTATACACTGACACTGACTCTATGATCATTGATGTGTGTACTGAAGACTTTTATGAAGACATGAAAACAGAACTACACATGTATGACACGTCTGATTATCCTAAAGACCATCCGCTGTTTAGCACACAAAATAAAAAAGTGCTTGGAAAGTTTAAGGATGAACTGAATGGTGTGCCAATAGTTGAGTACGTTGGACTGAGATCAAAAATGTATTCTATACTGCACCAAAAAGGTAGTCAGTCAAAAGCCAAAGGAATAAAAAAACCAGCAATAAAAATTAAAGACATTCGGCATGAACATTATAAGCAAGTGTTAGATGGTGCATTAATGCCTGATTATCCAAACAAGTCACTGAGATCAAACAAACATAATCTTGAAATGATCCAAACAAATAAGAAGTCACTGGCAATTGGGGACACGAAACGTGTGTTTTATAGTAAAGAAAAAGCTTATGCGCCTGGGCATTACAGACTCAAGTTATCTGAAGAAATAGTCGATGAACTGGTTGATGAATTAATTGATGAGTTAGTTACTGAAATGAGTAACGGTGTCAGGACCGGGGACTATTTTTTTTATATTGTGTACAGACGTAGACCAGATGGGGTCGGTCGCTCTGCGCTTCACGTCATTTTCGGCCTCTCCAGGTTGATACAAATATCTTACCTGTTTAGTAAACAAGCTTGTGTCAGGGGGTGTTGTTTTTATTTATGACCCTGACGGCACTGTTTTCAATTTAATAGCATCTGTGGGTTTTACATGGCCTTCATTATTCATTGCTTTTATCACATGTGGCAATCTTTGTACCCACTCTGTGTTACGTGTGTCATGCATGAGTTCCTTTGAATACTGGTAGCTAAAAAGTCTCTCTGATAACTGTTTGTTAAAATTCTCTACAATTGCCTGTGATCTGTGCACACCTGGAATGCCTCGTCTGACCAGTACACCATGCTTCGCAAATAACTGATTAACTGCGCCTTTGAATTCACTCCCGTCATCGATCTGCACAAGTCTGGGGTATTTTAAAGGGCCTCGACTATATATTTTTGTTAATGCTGTAGCAACTGTACTGGCTGTTTTGTCAGATATGGGTTCAGCATCTTTATACCTTGAAGCTATGTCAACGACAGTCAAAGCGTACTTGTATCGTTTCTTTCTTATTGTGTCATGTGGTAGAACAGGAGGTCCATTTGATGTGTGTCATTTGGGGTAGTGTTTTCAAAATGGGGTCTTGTTATCTTTCTTGGAGTAGGAAGATATACCTGTCTCTGTAACCATTGTTTGACTTGATTGTTATATCTCCGCCCACAGCGGCATGTAATTTCTGAATAGCGGTTGCTCCTTTCCAATACCCTGATGGAGAGTAATATATTTTTGATAGTTTATTTTCTACGTTCATTTTTTCTAGCAATATAAAGACCAGTAAAAAATACAAATGTCATTCCTACTAGAACAAAGATTATATCTCCATTTCTTTGTTGTGTGCTTGGTTTGTAATAGTCGCTAAGTTTTGGTTTTGGGATAGACATGTGACTAAAAAATACTCACGAATTGCGTCGTCTGTATTTGAAAACGTATGCTGTGCGTGGCCTTCTAGATGGAGGTTTTCATTGATGAAATCAAGTTTCTCTATTCGCTGCTTTTCATAATCCTGTTGTGCTTGTGCAAGTTTCTCTGATGCCTCATTGTGACGTTTCATTTCTTCAGCTGATTCTTCTCTACCTACTTTTGAAAAGAGATAGTTTGACCCACTGAATGCCAGGGCATTGACCATCGCACCTCCAATTATTACTGCTAAAGTCGCCATATTTATTTTATTTACATAGAAACATTTCTGGAATAATTCCTTGCTTAACGAGAAAGTCTTTTGTCGCAATTGAAGCTGTAACAACTACAATTAGCTTAGCGCTGTCTTCGAAATCTAATCTACTGAGGTCTGCTGATTTCATTTTGAGTAGATTTTTTCCTAGCATAGAATAAGCTACTGCTAGTCCACTTATCACGGCAGAGTGATAGACAAGGTTCATCAAGTTCTTTGTGTCGCTCATTTTCTAATACACCCCACCCGGGTCTGTCCTGGGGGACTTGGGTGGGGTTAGGTACTTTTTAGTTCCCAGGGTCACCCTGGTCAGCCCCACAGGGTGAGTTTTTCTCTCTATTCTGGGGCATGTGTTTCTGTCTACCCGAGGTCCATTCACCTGTATTTGCCTTTTTAAAACTCTCCCTACTGTCTGCACTGCCTGTAGCTCTTGATATTGGATGTGTGTTGCTAAATGGTCTTAGCTTTATTTAGGCCCCATGTGTTAGGTTTATTTAACGTATTTGACCAGCTGGCGACATGCATTCAATGTTCTGTTTTTTTTTTTACACAAGCAGTGCAGGCACGTCCTGAGAAAGCCTTGTTGCTGTCGGGACGTTAAGCAATGTACAATCAATCATTTTCTAATACAATAAAAATTAAAATAATATTTTTATTTACTCCATATAAAATGGGTCAACGGCTTTGGATGTTACTGGTAATGTGGCGACTTCTGGTTTTGTTTTTGGAGTGTCTGATTTTATGGACATTGTACGAGTCTGTGGTTTGTATTTTTTATATAATTGATAACCTACGTAACCAAATCCGACAACAAATCCGGCAACTATATATTTTGTTGTTTGAGGTTCGGGGTCAGGGTTAGACTTAGTTGTTTGTCTCTCACTTTGATGAAGGTGTGACGGTAGTGACTGTGTGGGTACTGACACTGGTCCTGACGGTCCTGACGGTGTTGACGGTGGGTCAGTTACATGAGTCTTTTCTGTTTGCGCTTGAAGCTGTAATTTTTTTGTCTATTATATTCAGCTAATCTTTTTCCAGCCTCAACCCTGCCTGGACTTTTAGTCTTCGTCACCGTTGGAACCTGTGTCAAGACAGGGTCGGGGTTCTGTTGTGGAGTCGTCTGGGTCTCGTCCATTTTCTTCTGCAGTAAAATTTAATTTTGAAAAATCAATATGACTCCCGGTAACAAGCAATGTTATGACAGGATTGAATTGCCAAACTTGTAAAACATGACGCATGCTAATTTACCAATTGAACTTGAAACAATAGGATTGCTTTCAAGGTCGAGTGATAGGCTGTCACTATCCACAGGTAGAAAGTGACTCACTGCTTTTGTGTATAGGCATACAAGAGATCGACTCAAATCACGAGTCATTAGTGAAGCAATGTGGTTTTCATATTTCGAATGAAGTTTAAATAGCTCGTCAGAGGTGAGAGATTCAATGTCTTCTGTCATGTATTGTTTTCCGAGATAAGCCTTTGATTTGCCTGACACAACTACAGATAAAAGACGCTGTTTTTTGGAGTCTAAGTCTTTGTTTTCTACAGCATTGATATCATTTAGAAGAAGTAATTTGTCTTGGTTCATTTATAATGTAATTAAATTTTTTTTTATATAAAATCAAAATTGCAGGTAATTTTGAAATTTGTTATCAAGCAAAATCATGTTTTTCTAGAAAGTACATTAACAATAACTTTATACATTTACACCAGCCAGTTATGTAGTCAATAGTTTTTGAGTTTACCCCAGACAAGACTTGCCTGTCCTTTAAGAGCTATTATGTTTAACAGTAGGCTTATAAATGGCATGCTTCACAGATTAAAAGACAACCCCTGTCACTCTAACCTGCTGAGAGGAGACTGCCTTAAAACAATGAATATGTCGCGTGTTGCCTTTCATTTTTATTCATTCCCCTGTTATAAACCTAATAACATACCTCATGCTCACCATTGTGAATATTATCAATACTGTTTTTAGTCAAGACGTAACGCCGGTTGGCATTCACATGGCAGTGGACTTGAAATGTCTTACAAATCAATTGTGATGTCATGTGTAGTGACCCTGCCCCACCTGAAGGTCTCTATGTTAAAGCAAACAAACCTTACACATTCCATGTAATGATCTTATTATCAAATCTATCTTTCATAGAAAGACCTGTTTACCCACCTGTTTGCCACGCTAGCAGAAAGCCCTGTTGCAAGGTGATCACAGCTCTTGACACCTGCTATTCAATTTCAGGCATGTTATGGGGATATTCCCTTCAGTAATACAGGCCCCAAAATAGTCTCATCAGGTTGTTCCTCATTAAGATATGCATAAAGTTTTGGAAAGACCAAGATCAATTTTCAGCCACAGGCATGACCGGACCGGATAAGACTCATCATTGCCAGTTAGTGTTAATTTGACTGGATGGGGGGTTTGTTTGCCTGTTGAGCTGTTATAATTTATGCAAAGTGCTTTTTACCGGATGAGATGTTATGACGTCAGCTCTGTAAACCGGTAAGTCGTGTGTGTGTGTGTAATAATAAATCCAAGAAAAATTTAAAAAAAAATAAATAAAAAATAAATTTAAAAAAATAATAATAAATCTATGAGAATTTTTTTTTAATTGATAAAAGGGCTGCTTGGTGACCTTGCACCTGCTTTCACAGGAATCGATGTAACCCGGGTTAACTCATGCGCTATTAACCCCCTATGGAGAGGGTTAACCCTGGTGGGTAGCGCATTCACCTTTTCCTGTGAAAGCCCTGTAGTGTAGAGTGTCAACTGGATGCCGCCATGGGGAAACGAACCCTGGCACAGTGAATCAATACTAAACATCACTAAACCAGAAGTATCCTCTCGGCCACTTCGCAGTCCCAAAGAAACTTAGGTTATTTATGTATTTATGTTTGGCTGTTGACTGAAATCCTGAAAAAGCAGTGCTCATGAGAATCTAACTAAGATAAAATCTTAAGAATCTAAACCTACGAAGAAAGAGGCTCCTGAGAATCTAAGTCTTTTGCAAAAATAATCCCTGGTTTTTACCTCCTCAAAGGGAGGAAGTCAGATGTGTCTGAGTCAGGTGCTTCTTGTCTAAACCTGTAACATGTTATTTTAAGTTAACCTTGGCATTGGTGGCAAGTTCCTGAGAAAATATCATATAGTTCCTGTGTGTGTGTGTAGCATGTGAAGGTATGTTTATTTGTACAGTACACTTGTTAACTTTGTTGACATGTCTCATGACTGTGTGTGTGTGTGTGTGTGTGTGTGTGTGTGTGTGTGTGTGTGTGTGTGTGTGTGTGTGCCGCTTGGTTAGTTTTTATATTCAGGTATGTACCATATGATTTTAAGCTTCTCTGCGTTAACATTATCACTATATTCAGGTTAGCTGCGTAGATTCAGAAATCTTTACAGATGACTAAAACTCTAAAAATCAGTGGCTCTTGAGAATCTCAAACTGTGACTCTGTAAGGGTGTTGGCTACTGTAAATGTAAGCATCTTGTAAAATAAAACATGGGTTTTTAATGTTCTCAGAAGAAAGAAGTCATATTCAGTAGAGCTAAAGGTTTCAATAGCTTCGCTCGGCTATACAAAGGCCACTATGCTGGTTACAGTGTGTGTTAACTGCGAGCCATGTTGTTTACTGTGTTCTTCCTGTATATGTGTCCTCTGTGTGTGTGTGTGTGTGTGAGTGTGTGTGTGTGTGTGTGTCTGTGTGTGTATTTGAAGGCGTGGTGTTGTTAGTGTGTCAATGCGTATGTATGTGTGAGTGTGTGCATATTTGTGTATCATGCGTACTCATCAAGCAAACAGAACCTTAGAATGTACCAGTAACTCAATGTTAAACAAGCCTCTCAAACCTACTCATAATGAGAAATCAAACACTACAAATAACTGAAAATGTTGTAAAACGGGGCTTATGTGACTCTACTTACTCAGTACAAGCCTTTATGTTGGTGAAGCCCTATTCACACATGGCCTGCTGTACAATTTTCTAAAGATCTTTTCAAGCATGGCCTGTGAATGGACGCCGTGAAAGCATGTCCCCACCACATTAAAAGGGTTTTGACAGTCTTGTCATGCGTGAACTGAAATGTTATGTGTGTGGGACAGAGCTTGTGAGTTTTTCGGAAATCGAATCTGACAGTATTGAGAGACAATGGAGAGTAATTTTCTAATTATTGGGGTGTGTAAAATGTCATTAGTTTATTACAGAGTGCACTATCAGGTTTTGGTTTGATTTGAGAGAAACGATAGTGTAGACGTTAATGACCGTAATTAGTTAATTAATGGGGTCAACTTAAGACAATGGCCATAGTCTCAGAAATGTACTTTCATATATCTCTTAAGTACACATTATGTCTTTTTTTTTTTTCTTTGTTAAGGTTGAAATTTATGTGTAGTATATTGTATTGGATCTGTAACTCTGCAATTTGTAACTTTGGTTGTGTTATGTGTATGTGTGTTATGCAAATAAAAAAGTTATAAAAAAAAATAAATAGATAAACACTAGATGCCTGGGAAGCTAAACACTAGATGCCATAGCCCTGGGAAGCTAAACGGCTTTTAGTGTCAATAGTTCACTGGGCTATACAAGACAGTCCAGTCAGTAACAACTCGCTTCACTGCCACAGTAAAACAACTCACTTCACGGTCACAGTTGACTCGAATGCCCACCGCTTGCAACTACAAGTGCGATGGAAATGGCAGAGTCAAAACACTATACTGCGTCAGCACAGGCAATTAATGTCGAGCATTACAGTTAAGTCCAAAACCTTGCATAGCTTTATCGCTACTTCCAACATTGAGAAATTAGGAAAGAAAACGACTCAGCAACCACTTGAAAGAGAATGAATAATGTTAGTCATAACACCATTATAAGACATATGAAGGAACGCTATGTAGAAGAAAGCCGTTCATATATAGGACTTGTCCCAATAATGTCACGTGGCTAGGCTATATGTAGATACTTAGCATACTGTGGCGTGGTTTTGAGACTGAGCCCACTGAAGGTGTTGATAGCCGTAATAGCCGCGTGTGGGTACTGTGTATATTGCGGCATCATCACGTTCAGGGGTTTGAACCAATGGGAGAGATCACACAAATTGGTATGTTTAGAAACGTCTTGCCACAAAGTCGTATCATTGGGCCAAGCTTGAAGACTGTGGCTTGAATAATCTCTGAGAAAATGCCAACGTTAAAGTTTACCATGGACGACGCCAGACAGACGACGGGCGGACGACTACTGGCCTAAAACATAGACTGACTCACTTTTGCTTCGCACGTGAGCCAAAAATGACCATAGAAGGTCGGTTTATTCGCGGCGGGCCGCGTATCCGGATGTGGGGTGGCCACGAATGAGTTAATGAAGCTGAGCTTTAAAGATTGAAACACATCAATATTCCGTCGGTGGACAAGGCATTGTCATCGAGCAGCTGTACCGGACAATCATAGTAGTAATGCCGATAGACGATACTTCTGGCGGCGGAGGAAGAAACTTCCCTGAGAGATTAACAAGTGGAGATCCCCAGACCACCCCTCCCATAATCAATAGATTTATTTGATCCTCTCGGTAATTAGACAAACCCACTCAACCAAATACCTCCAACAGCTTTATCTGTCCAGCGGTATTAGTTCCATTCCAGAAATCATTTAAGCTACGTTTAGTCTTGATGATGCTGATGTATTCTAAAACTGTTACAAAGATCTGTGGCAAACTCGAGAAGAACGAGAAGACCATATTTACCAAGGCATACAGTCTGGTAATGTTGCCAAACTCAGAGATAAATCAACAACAGAAGTCAACGATGTTATTGTGGCAGAAACATATGGAAATAGGTTTTGCATTCCACTTGAATTTGAAATCCTAACAGCATATTTGCCTTATTATCAAGGAGCACTGAATGACCATCTGAGTTTTGAACTAATTTTCAATGACTACCACTCTAAAGTTATTAAATCAACTGGCACAGACGCAACATATAAGATCTCTAACATCTCCTTGGAATATGAAATTGTCACACATGCTCATCTAGCTACTCTCATTCAAAATTAGTATCAGTCAATACTGCCGATTTATTATGACCGTGTTATAAGACACAGTTTAATTAATAAAGACAAAAGCGACCAGATTTGGAACATCAACCCAAACACGCCTGCTAGGTCACTGAAAGGCATACTCATGTTGTTCGTTGAACCAGGAAGTCTATACCAATGGGATTCAGAAAAATTCTATAATCTAAAGATTACACATTTATCCTGCACTATTGAAGGTCACCCTAATCAAGTCTTTGCATCAGGAATGCAACCTTATCAGCACTACGACGAGATCACAAAGTATTTTGCTGGTGGAAGGCTTAGGGAAAAACCTGCAAACATAACTTGCAAAGATCTACATCTGTATGATGTAAGGATCACCCAATATCTGACAAACAAGTATGCACTTTGGCTAGACCTGCGTAGTACAGACGATGACTACCTACATGGGTCAGGTCGTACTGTCGAAAACGGCAGTGACGGGATCACTATTCAGATACAAAAAAAGACTGAAACTGCTGGAGCAATAAATATATATTTGTATCTAATTTATGACGCCCATCTCAATATTCAAGAAAGCAGACTAAGTGGACACTTGTATTAAAATTATATTGTGTTTTAAAATGAACTTGTTGACACTCGACCCACACTGTGGTTTGTTTTGTGGTGCCACAGGCTGTGGGAAAACCGAATTTGTTCTTAATCTCTTACAAACAAGATACATATATCATTTCGAAAACATTGTGATATTTTGTCCTACTATCAAACACAACAAAGCTTATCTCAACCGTTTATTCATTTAGACTGACAACAACATTTACATATTTGACCCTGAGAAAATAATGAACGACTGGCTGCAGTATTTTTACAAGCAATTTCAAGGACAGCCAACTTTGTTTATTGTTGATGACTGCTCAGCAGAGGAAGACATTGTTAAGAAGATAAACACATTGGCAGAACTTGCCTTCAGTGGCAGGCATATGGATTCTCACTCAGAAATATAATGCTGTACTGAAAGATTTTCGTGAACAACTAAAGTTTATCTGTTTGTTGTACTGTAAAGATCGTGACAGCTTTGAAGACTGCCTCAGATAGAACGATGTCATCCCCAACAAACATGAACGAGACATTGTAAAAAACAAACTGAAATCCACTAAGGCATCTAAAGCTTATTTTAAAGACAGATCAGCCTACACGCATGGATTAGAAAATTAATTTAGTCTTTTGTTTTGTCCATAAAAAATGACGGTCAGACAAACCATTGATATCACAGGCTGTTTCAAAGATGTTGAGCTCTTTTATGACTTAAAAACAGATGTTAAACGGCCGTTTGAGCTTGGTATAAAACTCTCAACACCAACAGTGATATACGTGGCATATAATGTGACTTTTGGGTATTCTGATAGCCTACCATTTTATGAGTATGGCTACGAAACTGTTGATCTTAGGACACATACCTTTAGAGTTAATGATGCTAACTGCAACTGGTTTGGGGCACTGTGTGAACACATATTCAGACAACTAAGTAAACTACATGATTATATTGAAGATGTTACAGTTAATAAAGTGATATTACACACATGGCATGAGCAGCCAGCAGAAATATTTTTAGTTTAATATTCTGTCAAATAAAAATGACGGTCAACGCAATTGATGTTACAGACTGTTTCAGTTATATCCAACACTTTAATCAGTTAAAAACAGATTTTATTAAACAACAACAACAACAAAAATACTAGACCGAAAGGGTTGACTGCCAGTGCTTGTAATTTAAAAGAAGCTACCAAGTGAGTTGGAAAAAGCACTGTCAAGGGAGAGAATTGTGCATGAAAGACCAATGATCATAGATCTACTTTGGTCCAAGCACACACAAAAAAAGATAGGAAAGAGGGGGTGCGCTAAGTAAGTGACTGGAAGCAATGCATATGGAAGCCCCCCCCCCCCCCCCGAAGGGGGGGCGTATCACATATCCCACTGTTCCAGCCCTTGGCTGCATGGAAATTTAAATCTAGGTCCCCCAAGTGGGGGTCCAGATATTGAGCTAATGTGGACAGCTGTTTCTAGGTCCCCCAAGTGGGGGTCCAGATATTGAGCTGGTGTGGACAGCTGTTTCGGTGTTGGCGACCTCTTCAGCACAGCCACACCATCGACAATACATGCCTCCACCTAGAGCTAAATTTCCATGCACCCTAAGAGAGAACCTACTGAAAAGGGGGAAGGGGTTGCAGTCGAAATTGTAGTAAAAAACTAGACCGAAAGGGTTGACTGCCAGTGCTTGTAATTTAAAAGAAGCTACCAAGTGAGTTGGAAAAAGAACTGTCAAGGGAGAGAATTGTGCATGATAGACCAATGAT
This sequence comes from Semisulcospira habei, assembly GCA_036245525.1. Taxonomy (NCBI): domain Eukaryota; kingdom Metazoa; phylum Mollusca; class Gastropoda; family Semisulcospiridae; genus Semisulcospira; species Semisulcospira habei. The sequence goes on along the minus strand of BTPG01000002.1, from coordinate 192,365,593 downwards.
CATAGATCTACTTTGGTCCAAGCACACACACAAAAAAAAAAAGATAGGAAAGGGGGGGGGGGGGTGCGCTAAGTAAGTGACTGGAAGCAATGCATATGGAAGCCCCCCCCCCCCCCCCCCCGAAGGAGGGCGTATCACATATCCCACTGTTCCAGCCTCTTGGGTGCATGTAAATTTAAATCTAGGTCCCAGGAGCATACCAAGAACCGCCAGAAACGCCCAAGTCTGAACCGCCAACTGAAGGTCCTGCAAAGGTTGATTGATTGGTTGCACGTTGCTTAACGTCCCGACAGCAACAAGACTTTCTCAGGACGTACCTGCACTGCCTGTGAAAAAACAACAACAGCATATTGAATGTATGTCGCCAGCCAGTCCAATACGTTAAATAAACCTACAACATGGGGCCTAAATAAAGCTGAGACCATTTAGCAAAACACATCCAATATCAAGAGCTACAGGCAGCGCAGACAGTAGAGAGAGTTTCAAAAAGGAAAATACAGGTGAATGGACCCAGGGTAGACAGAAACACATGCCCCACAATAGAGAGGAAAACCCATCCTGTGGGGCTGACCAGGGTGATCCTGGGAACTAAAAAGTAGTTAACCCCACCCAAGTCCCCCAGGACAGACCCGGGTGGGGGTCCTGCAAAGGGCTAAAACTGACGTCATGGAACCAAGCCCAAAGATGTGTGAAGAGCTCCCTTCAGATACCTGGACATCTCGAAAGAGCCTTTTAGACAACGTAAACGATGTTCCAGGACTCTTTGAGAAAGGTCGCGGCACTGCACAAAGCCATCTCGCTGGAGATTATGCACAAGCGCTACCCTCACAGCAGCTGTGGTACCGCACAAGACGCCGTGCGGAACGAAGGAAGTGGCGTATACATCTCTTGTGCAGACCGCACCACTACCTCCCTCTCCTTACCAGCTGGCGGCAGCAGCTCCAACTATCGTACAGATCTGCCGGTGTTCAACACAGCAGCAGGGCAATAGCTAGGTTAAGGCAACAGTTTCATCCACTGATCTCCTCACCAGGAAGCTTAAAGATAGACTGGATGCCCTGTCCACAAAATAGTGCTGCAGTGGATTCCAGTGCATTCTGGAGTAGCTGGGAATGGAGAGGCTGACAGCCTGGCCAAAGCAGGCTGTCAAAATACAATACAATACAATACAATACAATACAATACAATACAATACAATACAATAAGACTTTATTAATCCCTCATGGGTAAATTCACTGACTGCCCATACAACACATGGCATCATCATTCACTCATATAAATAATTAAATAACCCATAACTCCCAATTAAAGAAATTAACTGTAATAGACGTATTGTTACCTTTGTAACACTCTTGGCATCAGAAGAAAAAAAACTTATGGTGGATTCCCCCTGTGCTTCTGGTGTCAGCAATGTTGCAGTGAACTTCTGAAAGGGCTAGTACTAAAGAACTGAAGAATGTTGACAGACACTATCTACTGATATTACTGTTGAAAAGGGTAACAGCCTGAGGGACAAAAGAGTTGGCATAACGTGATGAACGACTTTTGGGTACTCTAAGTCACAACCTCCTGTAAAGAAACCAAGACACTACAGCAACAAAGTGATTGGCAACAGCAGAATGGCGACTGCAGCCCGTGGGCAGACGACATCAACAAGCTGAACAGGGAGAGCCATTGGTTGTACATTGCTTAACATCCCGACAGCAACAAGACTTTCTCAGGACGTGCCTGCACTGCTTGTGAAAAAAAAAAACTAAACAGAATATTGAATGTATGTCGCCAGCCGGTCTAATACGCTAAATAAGCCTAAAACCATTTAGCAACACACATCCAATATCAAGAGCTACAGGCAGCGCAGACAGTAGGAAGAGTTTAAAAATGGAAAATACAGGTGAATGGACCAAGGGTAGACAGAAACACATGCCCCAGAATAGAGGGGAAAACCCACCCTGTGGGGCTGACCAGGGTGACCCTGGGAACTAAAAAGTAGTTAACCCCACCCAAGTCCCCCAGAGCAGACCCGGGTGGGGGACAGAGAGAGAGAGCCAGGCCACCATCTTCCATCTACACACTAATCACTTTGGACTCACCTCGTGAGACTTGGTCATGCGAAAACAGCCCTATGCGAATGTGACGTAGAAAATCAGTCTCCTTAGCACATTCTCCAGACGTCTCCATACAGAGAAGTGGTCCGCTGGCAGTTCTGACCAGAAGACGCGCCCCTGTCTGTACACCAAACTCTGAAAACCTGCTGCCGAGCTCTCGACAGCTCACTTATTGGCAGCCAGAACAATATAAGATTTAAAGACGGCCATCAAGGAATTGAACGTTGCAGAAGAAGGCAAAAAATGTGGGTGGAAGTGGTGATCTCGTGGTGGACATGTATTTTGAAAACATGAACCATGAAATTTTATTACGCATATTCATATTTACACCTTTCTAGACGAAATAAATGAAAAGAAAAGGGGAGACCTTACTAGACCCGCCTTACGCTAGGTAAAATATCGCCTAAAAGACCCGCCAGTTAAAAATAGTAACAATTAAATTGATGGGTCACATTGAAATTAATGAAATGATCACAAATTGTTATACTCAAAATGCATAATTTGTTAAGAAAGCTAGCAACAACAAAAAATTTTAAGCAGAGGAGTATGACGTAAGCAATTTTTATGATCATTTTGCGTTTCTTTCGGTACTGGTAAAATGGGGGTAGGGCAGCAGATTCAGCCACTTTGGCCCCTAAATGCATCACAGCATCATAAAATCAGGTTGGGAGTAATTGTGGTACTCTATCCTAACCAATAAAACCTAAAAAGAACCTATCAGATGTACACAAAATGTATGAGGGCATCGGAAACAACGTACGTTTCCCAATTCGGCAATTTTAAATGGGAAAAAGCTATCATTCATCACGAACGTACGGTAAAGAATGCCGACTTTCCTTATTTTCTTGCACTTTATGCTCACATTATTGAAACTTAATAGAGGTCAAAATGAAATGGAATAACTTCAGTAATTTTTTCTAATTAATTTTGTATATTTTTACAACTTGGGGGAAGGGATACAAAATCAACCACTATGGCACTCACAGTGATCACAGCATCACGTAGTCAAGTATATAATAATTGTGACATCCTGTTTTAATGACGTAAGCCTGAAAATGGACTGTCAGTGCTATAGAAAATGTCTGAAGGCATCTGACATTATTTTTTTGTCTTGTTTTATGATTTCGCGGAAATGGCCATTTACTGGGTGCACAAATACCTTCACTGTGAGCCAGAGATTTAATATATTCTGTTTTTTGCGGAGGACGCAGAAGGTGTGCCTTAACATAATATTGCCTGATTTGGGCTTCTGGAATGAAATCTGATTTATTTAGAGGAAAATGTTTGTCAGCCTCATTTTAGCATCCACGAAGAGCGTGAATGGGGGTACCCTTGCGCCATCGGCTATATCTCTGGTGTGTTCCTAAGGATTTTAGGGGAACATGGCTTAAACATCTCAGAACATACTAAGGTACACTTTGAAATCATCTTATTGAGTACTGGAGGGGGGGGGGGGGAAGTGCACGATAGACTGGCTTATCACATATCAATGATACAGTCAATCTCCGTGTGAGTTAGGCAGAACAGGCTTAAAGTATGGGACCGTACACTTTCCAGCGAAATGTCAAAGCCAGTAAGAAAATAAGATAACAGCAGCAAGTGCATGTATTTTGTAACTCACTCAAATAAAACATGAGATCTCATTTAGCCCAATGGTGTTATAAGTGGGTGATGGAAACACTGAAAGGAACAGTACGTGTACATTATGCAGTACGTGCCCCCTCCCCCCCCCCCTACACACACACACACACTCACACTCACCTCCACCCTGCCCTAAACTAGCTGTTCATCATAAAACATATCTCAATATCTCATTGATTGATCACTTGATTGACTGATTTATTAAATCTTATCAGTGTCACTGTTCTCCGTTTTCTTTCTCGTTTTAATCCTGGCATATGTTAGCGTCAGTGATAGTGCCAGCTGCTAAGAATGCTTGCAGAGAACCGTCTTCAAATAGTAATATGCAGACAAACTGCAAATTACGCAGCAGCAAAATAGTTACTCTTTTGAGCAGCTAGGCTACTGCTAGTGAGATAGGGTTTAATTTTAAACAAAGTATTGCATTAACTTTCAAATTCAATCGTGTTCGCATTGTGCTGTGTATTAGAGATACAACAATAGACATTTCTAGGAATTTCGATGAGTAGCGTACTGTACCATCAGACTGTGTTATCAATGATCACCGAGACTGCATGGCAGTGACCACACATCACAACATAGCTTACCAGTGCAAATGATTGAATTAAATGTTTCAGTAATATATAATTAAACAAGTTCCGAAACTTTGTTCAGCTATGACAGTTAAAACCAAATGGTATGGTACTCTTTCTCTTTTAAAGCATGCATCAGTTTCGAAGGTTGCATTTCAGTGTTTTTGTGGGTTGCGTTTTGTTTTGGTGTGGTGTCGAAATGAAATGGGCAAAGCAATGGTAAAGTGAATGGAAATAAACATGATAAACCTTCAATAAGACGTAAAAATGTACAAAGCGACTCTGCACGTCCGCTTTCTTGGGAAGCCTGAAAACAAGCTTATGTAGAACAAACCGAAAGAACTCGTCGGCACACCGAAATTGACTAGTCCGCGTGCATGTCATGTGACGATCACGTGATTTGGGATACCTTATTGTTGAGTAACGATATTTGAGCTCAAGGCATGCTTTTTCGTAATTGTTTCTTCTCTTAATATAATAAGTGTGTAAATATACTTTAAAAATATGATCGAAATCCATTTAAGTAATATATAGTGCATACTACAACTGAATACAGGAACAATGAGACCAGTGTAAACTACTGATCCCCCGTAAACATGGCTGCGACAGTCCTGGCTTTGTCTGCAGACGTACTGCAAACAAAATGTGCTACAGAAAATGTCTAAATCCTCCGGCGGTTAAAATTAGTGCGCACTGCTTTTATTCATACTAGATTTGTTACTCTGAAGAAAATCACTATCTCATAATCGGCTGATCATCTGTGCATCTGCTACACTAACAGGCACACCATTTCTAAGGTCAAATATGAAAAGAAATTGAGAGGTCACCGCGTTCATTTTAAAGTCTCTTTTATTCATAAAAGAGACTTTTTAGGATGGGTCATGGCGGAGCAAATTCAAAAGAATGCCCAAGAAATTGAGGTCACCGCGTTCATTTTTAGGTCTCTTCTATTTATAGATGTTGCTTATTTTCTGATTACATCACCTTTCCTAAGACAATGACGTAGTGTCGGGGATTTCTATGGCCTGATTTCTGTTCTTTGAAGTCTGCGTACTTGTTCTTTATGTCACACTACGGAACCTTCAAGCTCGGCTAGGGCGATCGAACTTTACGCGTCGACTAAAGTTACAACATGTTACTACATGTGCGGCCGACGTGTTGCACACTTATAGTAATAGACTTATGGTGAGCTCTATAATAAGGGTCATTGTTTTGAGAGAGAGAGAGAGAGAGAGAGAGAGAGAGAGAGAGAGAGAGAGAGAGAGAGAGAGAGAGAGAGAGAGAGAGAGAGAGAGAGAGAGAGAGAGAGAGAGTTACGTCTAGAATATTGCCTAGGAATGTGTGATGACGAACTTTCTGCTTTACGTCAAGTCACTGTCTGACTTTCTCCAGAAGTCGAGGTTTAAAAAAAAAAAGAAGAAAAAAAAAAAGAAGAAGAAAAAGAAACAAACAAACAAATTCATAGAATTAATTTTTACTGAACAAGTTCAAAGGATAGAAAGCTGGCTAAGGAACTCATCCAATATCTTTATGCAATCCAGCTATATCCAAAACCGCAAGTGAATATAATAAAAATAACGGACTCCAATGTGGGTCAACCGACTTCCTATAATGAAACATACAATTGCAAAATGCTCGGAATGGCTCCTAGGCACCTCCTGAATGAGTCGCCTCCCCTAATTTAAATCTTGTACGTACGCAGACTTCGGAGATTGTAACACACACACACACACACACACACACACACACACACACACACACACACACACACACACACACACACACACACACACACACACGCACGCACGCACGCACGCACACACACAAACACACACAAACACACACGGCTTTTCGCGCCAAAAGTACGTAACTGGACATGACGTAATTTGTATCTTGTTACTTCACTGTCAGAGTTTTAGTCTAGCCCGAATGATGTCGTGCGTGTTCTTTTGAAATCGCTCCACCGCGTCCCGTCCTAAAAATTCTCTGTATAAATAGAAGAGACTTAAGCAAGTTTGTGCGTACAGTAATATAGAATATTTTCGTGTTTACATACATACGCACACACACACACATACGCACATACGGCGCTTCGCGCCAAATCGACGTTCAACAGCAAAGGTTAGAGTGGCTAGAAGTGACATCATTTTTATCTTGTTACTTCCTTGCCAGACCATGAGCCTGTTATGTCCTTTGCATTCTACGGAACCTGCTGCGACCAGCCCCGTCCCAAAGTCTACCGTATTTTCAATACGGTAGACAAACACGAAAACAAAACAAGATGGGATGAACCATAACCCACAAAGCCTCTTCTGTATGAGAGCCATAATCCACAAAGTCCCTTCTGCGAGTTATCCAAGCTACCTGTTGTCTTTGACCTGATTCTGATGTTGAAATATCTCTCATTAAAAAAGCCTAACAGACTTGCCAATGCGTCAGCGAGCTCTAAGGGGCACGGTGCAAACGCGTCATTGGTCGAGATACGTCATATCTAGAGTATTGCGTCTATGTTTGGTTGGTGACAAAGTTGCTGCTTTTACGTCACCGTCACTGTCTGATTTTCTCCACCTTTTAACTCTTAAAACACTGTTAAAAGTTAAAATTTACAAACGTTTTGTAAAAATCGTGTTTAGCGCACTTGCGATGCACGGAACGTTTAACACTGTTTTAGCGACGATTTTCGTTTGTAACTTTAGAAGTGCTCGGAGCTATTCTAAATGCGCTAAAACGCTTTTAAAATGGAATGGACGCTGAATGGGCGCCATTTTGAATGAGCCGCTTCATTGAATTCGACAACATCAGCGAAGAAAAGAGAGATCGCTGCATGCTTTCGGACGAAATATAACGACGAACAACATCGGTTTCAGCGTTTGAGATATACTGAGAAGGGCTGAAAAGCAGTGGGAAGTGAAATATTGTCGGAGAGATCGGCGGAGGTCAGCCGGCGTAACACAACCTGACTTTGTATATAATTATAATAAGCTCGATTACCATCAATGCGTCAATAGCGCAGTCGGTAAGACTCGCTGTCAAAAATGTCACTTTGAAACCACGACTGTCGTGGTTCGAGCCACAGCTTTTCCGTTTTGCTTTTTTCTGGTTTGTTTGTTGTTATTGTGCTTCACGTCTTTAATTATTTCCATATTGTTTAATTATTTTCATATTCCTTCAGCAGGACTGCTTCCTCTGCCAAGAATAATTTGTTGTTTTTTTTATTTTTTATTTTGGTGGGTGGAAATAGTCTCCGCCGGACTTGGAGCAGCCATCTTGGCCGGAATGGCAATGACGAGTGACGCAATACAGTTAATTGACGTCAATCTTATAGATGTTAGTTCTTTTTCTTACGAACTTTCAGTTCGTCAGCTATTGTTTCACGTCATACCTGCAGTTGCATCCTCATTATCTGGTCAGGCAGGCCTGCATCAGAAAGACGGCTCTCAGGCGTGGGTTTCATGGTCAAGACATCCATTGCGACTAAGCTGGAAAACCTACCAACGGGCCACTCAGACCGCATCATGTCCATGCGCCTCCCACTGAGACACCAGCAACACGTCACCCTTCTCAGTGTGTACTCCCCAACCCTCCTGGCAGAGCCTGCTGAAAAGGACAAGTTTTACACTGACCTGCGCAGCCTCCTACAGAGTACCCCTGCACACGACAAAGTCATCATCCTTGGCGACTTCAACGCCAGAGTGGGCCAGGACTCTGAAGCCTGGAAAGGAGTCCTCGGCAAGCATGGCGTGGGGAACTGCAATGACAATGGCCGCCTACTGTTGGAGTTCTGTGCGGAGCAGCAACTGGTCATCACCAACACTACTTTTCAGCAAAAGGACAGTCGAAAGACCACCTGGATGCATCCTCGCTCCAAACACTGGCACCTTATCGACTATGTCCTAGTGCGTCAGAGGGACCGCAGTGACGTCCTCCTCACCAGAGTGATGCCCAGCGCAGAGTGCCACACTGACCACCGCCTTGTCCGCTGCAAACTCAGGCTCCACTTCAAGCCAAAACCCAAGAAATGGGGGCCCCTCAAGAAAAAGCTTGATGTTGCCAGCCTTCAGCGTGACGATGTGAAAGCTGCCTTTCAGACAGATTTACAGCGCAGGCTCAAAGACACAGGGGACCCAGTAGACTCCTCCCCTGAAACACTTTGGGAACAACTGAAAACTGCTATTGCAAAATCCTCTGCAGAAGTCTTGGGTTTCGCCAGAAAGAAGAACAAAGACTGGTTTGACGAAAACGATGTAGAGATCCAGGAACACCTAGCAAAAAAAAAAAGAGCCGCCCATCAGGCCCACCTAGCCCAGCCTTCCTGCCCTGTGAAGAAGTCTGCCTTCCGCCTCGTCTGCAGCAGTCTCCAGCGCAAGCTCAGAGATCTCCAGAATGAGTGGTGGACCAGACTTGCACAGAGGACCCAGCTTTGCGCTGACAATGGTGACTACAGGGGCTTCTACGAAGCACTGAAAGCAGTGTATGGCCCCAGGCACCTGGTACAAAGTCCCCTGCGAAGCGCGAATGGCCAGGCACTCCTCACAGATAATACCTCCATCTTGAACCGCTGGTCGGAATACTTTCAGAGCCTCTTCAGCGCTGAGCGCACTGTTCAAGAAGCAGTCGTCCTACAAATCCCAGACCTCCCAGTGAGGGTTGAATTGGACGAACCGCCCACCGCTGAAGAGACCCTCACAGCCATCCACCAGCTCAAGAGTGGCAAAGCAGCAGGCATTGATGGAATACCGCCAGAGATCTGGAAACATGGAGGCACAGCACTGCACAACAGGCTCCATGACCTCTTTCTCTGCTGCTGGGAGGAAGGAACACTACCAAAAGATCTCCGTGATGCAGTCGTCATCACCCTGTACAAGAACAAAGGCGAGAAGTCTGACTGTTCCAACTATCGGGGAATTACCCTGCTGTCCATTGCTGGGAAAATCCTTGCAAGGCTGCTCCTGAATCGGCTGGTACCTGCCATCGCTGAAGACCAACTCCCAGAGGGCCAGTGTGGCTTCAGAGCAAACAGGAGCACCACCGATATGGTCTTTGTGCTGAGACAGCTACAGGAGAAGTGCCGCGAGCAGAACAAAGGGCTGTACGTAACATTTGTCGACCTAACAAAAGCGTTCGACACTGTGAGCAGGCAAGGCATGTGGCAGATCCTGGAGCGACTTGGCTGTCCCCCAAAGTTCCTCAACATGATTGTCCAGCTACACGAGGACCAGCAAGGCCAGGTCAGACTCAACAATGACCTCTCAGAACCATTCCCTATTCTCAACGGCGTAAAGCAGAGCTGCGTGCTGGCACCGACCCTCTTCACCATCTTTTTTAGCATGATGTTGAAGCAGGCCACAGTGGACCTCGATGATGACGATGCAGTGTACATCAGGTATCGTCTCGATGGCAACCTGTTCAACCTCAGACGACTGCAGGCCCACACGAAAACCCTAGACCAACTGATTCTTTTTGCTGATGATGCTGCCCTCGTTGCACACACAGAGAGAGCCCTGCAGCGCATCACGTCTTGCTTCGCAGATGCTGCCCAGCTCTTTGGACTCGAGGTCAGTCTGAAAAAGACAGAGGTCCTCCATCAGCCGGCACCCAAGACAGTGTATCGCCCTCCTCACATCACCATTGGCGAGTCTGAACTAAAGTCAGTGCACCAGTTTACCTACCTTGGCTGCATTATCACGTCGGACGCCAAGCTGGACAAGGAGCTTGACAGCAGGCTGGCAAAAGCGAACAGCGCTTTCGGGCGACTTTTCAAGCGGGTGTGGCACAATCAACAGCTGAAAACAGGCACCAAGATCAGCGTGTACAGAGCTGTGGTCCTCACCATCCTGCTGTATGGTTCCGAGTCCTGGGCCCTCTACCGCAGCCAACTACGACTCCTCGAACGCTTCCACCAGCGCTGCCTGCGTACCATCCTGGGCATTCACTGGAGTGACTATGTCACCAACGTCGAGGTCCTTGAACAGGCTGAAACTGTGAGCATCGAGGCTTTGCTGCTGCGGACACAGCTCCGCTGGGCGGGGCATGTCTCCAGGATGGAGGATCATCGCCTACCAAAGATCACACTGTTCGGCGAGCTTGCTACTGGACACCGTGACAGAGGGGCACCAAAGAAGAGATACAAAGACTGCCTCAAGAAGTCACTTAGTGCCTGCCAAATCGACCACCACCAGTGGTCTTCGCTTGCTGCGGACCGTGACACCTGGCGCTCCACCATTTACAAGGCAGCTGTCTCCTTTGAGGACTCTCACAGAGCTAGCCTTAAGGACAAGCGGCTCAGGAGAAAAAACGGAGATGCCGCAGCTCAGAACCCTGGCCATACCTTCCCCTGCAGCCACTGCGGTCGAACCTGCCTGTCTCGGATTGGCCTCCGCAGCCACGAACAAGCCTGCAGACGTCGTGGTCAACTCCTATAAAATCTTCGTTCGCGAAGTCAAGCCAAGAGAGAGAGAGAGAGAGAGAGAGAGAGAGAGAGAGAGAGAGAGAGAGAGAGAGAGAGAGAGAGAGAGAGAGAGAGAGAGAGAGAGAGAGAGAGAGAGATCAGAAAAAAATAAGTTGCAAATTGTGTAATTGTTTCTGTATATATTCTGAACAGGCCTAAATATTACTCGATTGTGGTTTAATTGTCTTTGCTAATCGTGTTTCTTTATTCATTGGGATTTTCTCTCCATATTTTTGTGGTTGTGCTTGTGGTTGGGATGCTTGTATCATTTTGGCGTTTCTACTGGAGGAGGCATTCAGTTTTCGCCACAGGTACGACCGTAATGTGCTCCTCAACATCAGAGATTCGCTGAATGAATGTGACTTGAGTGGAAATACTCGTTTTAAGGATGTAAACTTTCAAATTTCAAACTGGGTCACAGCATTTCACTCTGACACAGATCGTGGCCGACACGTGCGGAAACGGGGTCGTAGGAGCGGAGCTCTTGTGAGACTTCGCCGTCGCAATTTACGCCCCCCGCTACCCGCCATGTTTCTTTCAAACGTTCGATCTCTGCGAAATAAATCTGACGAACTATTGTGCCATCTACAGACTAAACGAGATTTCAAGGACTGCTCTTTAATTTGCTTTACTGAAACGTGGCTCGATTCGACGGTTCCCGACTCTGCTGTTCAGCCACCTGGCTTTTCCATCTTCCGTGGCGATCGCTCTCAAGACTACTGGTAAATCTCGTCAGTGGAGGGGGCGTGTGTTTTCTGGTCAACGATCGCTGGGCTACAGACGTGCAGGTATTGTCAAAAACATGTAGTGTTGTCCTAGAAACACTGACTATTGCCTGCCGCCCATTCTACCTGCAGAGGGAGTTTTCACGTGTCATTTTGACTGCCGTGTACATCCCACCACAAGCGAACACGGAAGCCGCGATAGCGCAGCTGTGTGATGTTGTTACACAGGCAGAGAACTCAAACCCGGACTCTTTTTGTGTTGTCGCTGGCGATTTCAATAAAGCTAATCTTAGCAAAGAGATGCCTAAGTTTGTACAGCAAGTATCGTGTGCCACTAGAGACGGTAAAATTTTAGATCACTGTTACTCAACCATGAAAGGCGCTTACCGTTCCATCGCCCGTGCTCCACTCGGACAGTCAGACCATGTCATGATTTATCTTGTGCCAGCATACAAGCAACAACTCAAAAGTGCAAAAGCAAAAGTAAAATCAATCAAACAATGGTCACCTGAGGCAGCTGAAATACTCCGTGGCTGTCTAGAGTGCACTGACTGGAGGTAACTTCAGACATTTACGAGTACACAGAGGCTGTCACTGACTACATTGCCTTCTGTGAAAGCCTCTGTATTCCCACCAAGACCTGCAAGAGTTTTCCTAATGACAAGCCATGGTTTACAGTAGACATTAAACACAAACTCCAGGAAAAACATGACGCATACAAAGACAATGACAGAGAAAGGTACAAACAAGCCAGGTATGCAGTACTAAAAGCAATTAAGACTGCCAAGCCCAACTTCAGAGACAGACTAGAACAAAAATTCGCAGCTAGTAGACATCTGGCAAGGCCTCAAAGACATTACAAACTATAAACCAGCTTCCAAGACTGCTGATGTTACAGATGCGTCTCTCCCAGACACTCTGAATGACTTTTATAGTCGTTTTGACAAAAAGAGTGGAGAGGAGTCATACTGAGAACCCACCTTTCATTATTCTAGACGCCAATGTCAGGTACATGTTTCAGCGTCTAGACAGCAGGAAAGCTGCCGGTCCAGATAACATTTCTCCACGCTTAACTCAGAAACTGTGCGGACCAGCTCTCGGGCGTCTTTACTGACATTTTCAACATGTCTCTCTCTCAGTGCACTGTTCCTCAGTGTTTCAAAAGGTCCACCATCATTCCTGTTCCGAAAAAATCCAAAGTGTCCTCCCAAAATGACTACAGACCGGTCGCTCTGACCTCAGTTGTCATGAAGACGCTTGAGCGCCTGGTCCTCTGGTTTCTGAGAACATTTACCGACCCTCTGCTGGATTGTTTTCAATTCGCGTATTGCGAAAAACGTTCCGTGGAGGATGCGGTGTCACTTGGTTTGTTTTATGTTTTACAACACCTTGAAATCCCAAACACCTATGCCAGAATTTTATTTGTTGATTACAGTTCTGCTTTTAACACCATTATTCCATCGAAATTGTACCCGAAGATCCAGCAAATGCCTCTGGACCCTCGATTTCCTGTTGATGAGACGACAGGTCGTTAAAATTGGTGGAAATGTGTCATCCACCCTCACTTTATCCACGGGCACGCCTCAGGGGTGCATGCTTTCCCCTATGCTCTACTCCCTGTTTACTTATGACTGTGCTTCATGCTATGCCAGTACTAAAGTTCTGAAATTTGCAGATGACACCACAGTGGAAGGGTGCATTACAAACTCAGACGAATCCGCTTAGTACCGTAGTTAGGTTGAGACTCTAATTAGTTGGTGTAATAACAACAACCTTGAACTGAACTCTGGCAAAACAAAAGAAATGTTTGTGGACTTTAGAGAAAAAAAGACCCCTCTTGTGATCAAAAGTGAAATCATTGAAACAGTCCAGAACTTTAAGTTTCTTGGCACTATCTTGTCATGTGACCTGAAGCGGGAGGAAAACACTCGCCTCGTCGTCCAAAAAGCACAGCAGCGCTTGTTCTTCCTGCGACGTCTGAAAAGTTTCGGTCTCGGTGCCCACATGTTGATGCAATTCTACCGAGCTGTGATTGAGAGCGTGCTCACCTTTTCGATCACGGTTTGGTATGGTTCCATCACAGCCAAAAAGAAAATCAGACTGAGTAGCGTGATCAAGACTGCTTCAAAAATCATAGGCAGAGATCTTCCTAGCCTGGACTCTCTGTACCAGCAGCGTCTCTTACGTAGAGCAAGTCTTATCTTGCGGATTTTTAGATCTGCCCGCCTTTGTCGTCATGGGCATTCATCTGACTTCGCTCGCCGTGACCCATCCTAAAAAAATATCTTCTATAAATAGAAACTACTTAATAAGAAAAGAACAGAAAAGATAAGATAGAACTTTATTGCCATACGTAAATATACGTTCGGAAAAGATTGTCCGGAGTAAGTTTATCCTGCTTTTCGTATATTTTGTCTCGGATTTTTGGGGTCGTGTGATATCACTTAACTCATTCTACCCCAGACACACCACAGCAAGATAAGGATCGACCATGATAGTTCAAGGGTGATGCCAGAATAGCTTGGCGCCTTTGGGCGCCAAGCTAATCTGGCATCACCCTTGAACTATCATGGTCGATATGTGTCCTGCACTGCAATGCAGTCTTCAGAGAACAACGGCAAAATTTGGAGATTTCGGTGTTG
>BTPG01000002.1:192336460-192346460 GCA_036245525.1 Semisulcospira habei | reverse complement strand
TCTTCGATCATTTTTCGGATAAAATCAAGCAGTATAGAATGACTGCATTTGTCCCCATGTTGCATATTTTCTGATTTCATCATCTTGCCTAAGACAATGACGTAGTGTCCGGGATTGCCTGATTTTTGTTATTTGAAGTCGGCGTACTTGTTTTTTTACGTCACTACGGAACCTTCAAGCTAAGGCGATCGAACATTACGCGCCGACTAACGTTACAACATGTTACTACATGTGCGGCCGACGTGTTGCACACTTATAGTAATAGACTTTTTGTTTTACGAGTGCCAGTGTGTGTGTGTATGTGTGTGTGTGTGTGTGTGTGTGTGTGTGTGTGTGTGTGTGTGTGTGTGTGTGTGTGTGAGAGAGAGAGAGAGAGAGAGAGAGAGAGAGAGAGAGAGAGAGAGAAATACGTCAGAGAGAGCGAGAGAGAGAGAGAGAGAGAGAGAGAGAGAGAGAGAGAGAGAGAGAGAGAGAGAGAGAGAGAGAGAGAGAGAGAGAGAGAGAGACGTCACATCTAGAGTATTGCGTCGATGTCTGTGTGATGACGAAATTTTTGCTTTTACGTCACCGTCACTGTCTGACTTTCTCCAGAAGTCGATTTTTTAAAACAATCTTCATAGATTTAATTTACTGGATAACGAACTCATCCAATGCCTTTCTCCAATCCGGCTATATCCAAAACCGCAAGTGAATATAATGAAAATAACGGATTCTAATGTGGGTCAACCGACTTCCTATAAACGGTCAGTAAGCACTGATGAGACATACAATTTCAAAATGCTCGGAGGGGTTCCTGCGCACCCTCTGAATGAAGCACCTCGCCTAATTTCAAGCTTGTATGTACGCAAACTTCGGAGATTATGTTTACACACACACACACACACACACACACACACACAGGGAGACGCAACCATCAGAGTGGGTTACCTAGCATTTCATGTGAAAATGGGTTCCCATATTTCTATTTATTCTAAGGCTCTGGAATTGATGCGAATGTTTAGAACTCACATTATAACTAAGCTCTATAACTTAAAATAAAATAGACATTTTCTAGAAACAGAGCCACTAGATGCCGAAAAAATGGGTTTCTGCCAATAAAGTGGGTGGGTGTCTCTCTCACACAAATGAAACTGGCATTACAGTCAAAATGGGTGTCTTCACAACAGTAGGCGTCTGTAATAAGGTCAAGTTCATGGAATACTTCTTTTTCACATTAATTTTTTTTTCCCAACTTAAATGTGTATGTGTGCTTTAACATTCTTTACATAGTATGGTGCAAAATTCAATAAACACTGGCCCGAAACCTTTCGATTATGATTTTTACAGAGGAAATCGTTTAAACATTGCTGCGTTTTGTCCTTTTGAAGCAAAACAGTTTATCATGGCATTGATGTGAGAATCAACATAATGTATTCTGGAAATTAAAGGACCTTTTTTGTGCGTTTTGGGGTACTCTGGAGTTTCAGACAAACAGCAACAGAGCATTTTGAATATTAACCCTTATCATTCGGAATACACCAGTGTGTGCAACTAGTGTAACTGAAATAGTCCAAGGGTTAGTGCCAGAATAGCTTGGTGCCTCTAGGCGCCAAGCTATTGTGGCACCACCCTTGAACTAAAGCCATTGGTCTATGTCCTCATCTGTAAGTACTGTAATGTAGCTTGCATAGAATTATGGCAGTGAACAGATTTGAAGCTATTTAGCCTCAGTATGACTATGATGCGGGTCAAAAAGTGTGGAAAAATATCAAAGATAGAAAAAGACCCAGACGAAGAAACGAACACTTAACTTATTCTACCCCAGCAAAATTTAAGATCCACCACGATAGTTCAAGGGTGATGCCAGAATAGCTTGGCACCTATGGGCACCAAGCTATTCTAGCATCACCCTTGAACTATCGTGGTGGATCTGTGTCCTGCACTGCAACGCAGTCTTCTGAAGACGACTTCAACATTTGGGCTTAACTTATTCTACCCCAGACACACCACAGCAAAATAAAGATCCACCATGATAGTTCAAGGGTGATGCCAGAATAGCTTGGTGCCTATGGGCGCCAAGCTATTCTGGCATCACCCTTGAACCATCATGGTGGATCCGTGTCCTGCACTGCAACGCAGTCTTCTCAAGACGACGTCAACATTTGGGGATTCCGATCTTGGGGTAGAACGAGTTAAAATGACAGAACAGAACACCGACATTAATTAACTAACTGACAACATAAGAAATCACTTGAAACTTCAGCCTTTATTTAACGTCTTTCGTCTCCAACAAACAACCAGCCATTCTTTCATTTGCAAAATGGTATGGCAGTACAACCAACCATTCTTCAGAGCATGGAATTACTCGTACTAAAAAAAAGAGGAAAACCCCTTTTCACTAGGGGGGTCCGGGGGCATGCGCCCCCCCCCCCCCCCCCCCCCCCCCGGAAAAATTTTTGAAAATTTACATTAAAATTTGTGCAATCTGGTGCATTTTAGAGAGAAACTGAGCAGTTTAACCACCTAAAAATCTTGCTTTTTTTTTCTTATTTTTGGGGTGCACTTTTCATTTTTTGTGTCAAAGGTTTAAAAGTTATACTAAAACAAAGTATTCAACAGAATATTTATATCCAAATGCTTATTCAAAATACATCTGAATGTCTTTCCATTTTTTTTTAAAATTTGAGTTTAATTATATAATATATATACTTTCTTTAATAATCTCTGCTTAATCAGCTGTAAGTATGGATTCCTTTTATCTCTTATTTAATACTATGTACCATGGTCACTGAGCTGGAGAAAGGTTATATAGATTTTTCAACATAATTTCATCAAACTTTACTGGGAAAAAAATACATTGTAATAAATTTATTCACCATCATGAGTAATATTTCCAATGGCACTGCTTTTAGCTTTCTTGTGTTTCGCTGTAGACACGTGAGCATCAAGTGCTACGCGGCCGCGTAGTTAATATCAACTCTGCGCAGTTCGCGGCAATACGCCTGCCCACAGGCCCGGCACACTGAGCGCGGAGCTCGTCGTTTACGCTTTTCTCGAGCCAAGTCCATCTCCAAATATTCTTGGCTCCAGAATCGTCTGACGTCTATTCTGTCTCCGCGTTTAAGTATTTTCTCTTCGCCGTATTTTGACCAGACTACGACTCCACTGAAGACCGGAAGTGACCTGTGCGAGCTAAAGCTAACGCCTCGCTCAATTTTCAATACGCGATTTGGGGATATCCGCCACATAAAGATCACGAAACACGGTATTGGAATAGTGACTTTACGATTTTGTTTTCGGCGGAAATTCGGCGGAATGGCAGCTTCATTTAAGCGGAAATCCGCCAAAAAGAGGAAAATTCCATGCTCTGATTCTTTCATTTGCAGAGTTTTTAAAATGGCATGCAGTATATTACAAAATGATCCCCCCCCCCCCCCCCCAATAACACTCTTGTAATCAATTTTTACATTGTCAATGGTTTTCTTATCTTATTATATTGTCTTTTGTCCCCAGCCGGCTGTTTCGTTTTGCAAATCCAAAGGTTATACAGTATACAAAATGTGACCCTTTCTCACGAAACCAGTCTTAACTCGCAGCGAGCCAATCAGCACTACACGCAATAATATGTGGTGGGGGGGGTCAATCTGGGGCATTTTCACTTTTTGGGAGAAATGTATTCTACATACACCAAAGTATCGTATGGTTAAAATCTTTATCATGAAAAATGCCATTAAATAGGTAAAAAATGATTTTAAAAGTCTGCCCTTGGCCCCAATTATGCTGCACACAGAAACTTCACAGGCTGTTTTCTCAAAATGGCCGCCGGAGGCTTTAACAACTTTAAACACTTAAGAACAGCTTTTACAATTTTTGCACTACAGC
Organism: Semisulcospira habei; assembly: GCA_036245525.1. NCBI lineage: Eukaryota > Metazoa > Mollusca > Gastropoda > Semisulcospiridae > Semisulcospira > Semisulcospira habei. The sequence goes on along the minus strand of BTPG01000002.1, from coordinate 192,342,599 downwards.
ATACAGTCATATATCACAGTAATCAGCAAACACTGTAGTTTTCATAAATGCATATATGTCAAAACATGCAAAATGCGAGTTCTTAAGACTGATTTTGTGAGAGAGAGGGTCACAAATGATCCAGGCGTCCATCAGATTAAAAAAAAAAAAAAAAAAAAAAAAAAAAAAAAAAGCAGGCTATACATGCTGAAACCACCCCAATAATAACAATGATGTAATAAATCTGTATGAAATCGAAAATGCTGCGAGTGGCGGCTCAATTCATTTCTTTTGTAACTTTTTCAGTCTGTTGCGGACGTAATCCTTAATGTTTGTCCAGCGCCTATGTCTAAGTGCAGGTTCCAGCGCCATTGCATACTGTATCTCGGCCTTTCCAGGAAGTTTGTTCATGACGAGGTGTGTCTTGAAACGAGTTTGAACAGCTTTCTCTTCAGCTTCCCCCCATGGTTTTCTTGTAAATCTAGCTTTCCTTCGAACAGGAGCCGACGCAGTACTGTCATCATCAAAACTATCTAGATTGTCATCAGGCTCTGGACGTCTTTTCTCCGCCATGCTCATCGATTCCTGTGTTGCTGACTTGCTACTTGCTTCATTCACAGGTGCTGTTCCCCCCGAGACCTCTCTGCCAGTTTCTGATGCGTCTTCATTGTCAAAGTCAATCTCTTCATCATCGCCCAGCTCAGCTCTAATGCAACTCTCAAAATCTGTCATCCCATTGTTAACTGACAGAAGAATCTTTGCCACTTTTGCCTTTTGAAGGACGTCTTGAGGTTGGCGGTAGATATGGCGATGTATCCGAATATCATGGCCAAGGAAATCTGCCAGCTGATCCTGGTCTAACTCCGAGATGGCCATTGACTGAGCCAAAGTTGCAACCTGTTTCCGCAACTGAGTAAATGTGAACATGGCTGGGTATGACACCCCTGCTTCTAGGGCATGGGCCTTCAGAACATCATGGCCTCTGTAAGGCCTCTGACCAGAAGGTGTGGCAAAGATGTACTGGGAATCAGCGAGAGCTGGCACCGATTGCCTCATTTGAAGGATTCTGTCCACAGTTGTCATCATCTTCTTCGTCAGCAAAACGGGAACACTCCTATTAAACTTGCCTCTGATTTCCACTCGCTGAAAATGATTCACCATTTTCTTCTCAACCTCTGTGAGACCTTTCAAGATATCTTGATTGGTGATCGATCCAATCTTAGCATTCTGGAAGTCTGACACCTTCATTCTCTGAACTTCTCCCCCTCGTTTTCGGTTGAAAAGTGATACAGCACAAAGAGTTGCTTTAACCACTGTCGGATAATCTTCCGAAACCATCCTTGTCTCAAGAAGCTGTTGGACCTTCCTCACATCTTCACATGATGGGATCAGCTTGGGTTTGTTCATGGTCATTTTCCCGACCGACTGGGCTGCTGTAGCGGACACACAATCATACCAGTCCCCGTCGAAGACGGAGTCAAACCGCTGCGCCTCAGAGAGCTCCTGTCGCCACCTGTCGTCTGAACCCTGTCCAAGCTGTTTGGATGCCTGTGACTGTTTGATCTGTGAACACTTTTTCAAAGCATGGCCTATGCGCATTGCGAGATTGCCTTTTTTGAACTGATGTGTGTCCTCATCAAAATCTGCTAGCTCTTTTACAGCCAGGACAACATGATCAAAGCTAGCTGAATTGATCACAGCATTTAAACTTGCGATTTTCATTTCTGACCTCACTCTGATAATCTTCAACAGTCTCCCTAACTCCCGCATCCTGGAGCTGATTTGTCCAGCCGTGTGTTCTTCAATGTCCCTGCGGTCAAATAATCTCTTTCCATACTCAAGAAGCAAGGGGTCAGTTCTGATGAGACGGCTTATCTCATCATCTCTCTGGGTAGCCAAGACCTTGTGGTAGAAGGAAAATTCAACGTCTAAGGGTATTGGAAGCATGAGCCGACCACGGCGAGCGGCGTCCCCTCGCCGAGTGATCTGAAACCCTCCTGGCTTCTGACAGCAACGTTTTGAGTGTACAGAGATCAGCTTTTTTTGATAGAGCCCTTTGCAATGGCTACAGGCGAGAAGGTCGTCTGCCTTACTAGTTTTGGTGCGATACTTAGGAATCAAACATCCGGATTTGTTTTCAAGAACAGCAACGTTATGCATGTAATCACCCTCATCTTGTAGTCTGATCCATGCTCGACGTCTCTGCTTGGTCCCTTTTTTCATCGACAAAATTTTAGCAACGTCAGCCTCATCTGCATGGACATCTTGTAAGTGCGTGCTCATTTTCAAGACAAGCTTGCCACACAATTTGCATGCATGTTTCTTGTCCCATTTGTACTTTCCTTTCCCTCTCTGCGACACGTGCACACCCGTTTCTTCTGTAAGTGCTCTTTCCCCACTCTTTCCAGCATCATGTTCCTCCTGCCTATCCACATTCTCATTGCCACCCCCTAACGCACACTGCACCTTGCTGGTACTAGCGTCACCAACACCTGGCCACCCCAAACCTGCCACTTTGATGAAATCTAACATAGTCGATACAATACTGTCTATGTCCGAGATCCCAGCAATTGATGCTGACACACCCTCTGAATCCGGTGAGCTCGAGCCAGGAACAAACTCCTCGTCATCACTGCCCTCGTATTGCGATGCGCTGGCACTGCTCTCAGTCTCGGGTCCATCCCAGGCGCCATTTGCCAACTGGAGAAAGAAAGAAAGAAAGATTAAAACCAAAGCTGCCTTAGAAACAGAAACAGCCCAATTTTGGTTTAAAGGGGCCTTGCACAAGAATAAAAAGAGTAATCCCGTGTATGACCGATTTACATATGTGTGACCTCGGTGACGAGGGCTGGCTTCTGCAGCAGTCAAAATCCACGTTTTCTGAAAATGCAAGCAGTTTTCACACATTTGTCAACCCTGCGTGACCCTTTGAGAGAGGTCACTCAAATTGGCATGTTTAAAAAGGTCTTGCCACAAAGTATCCTTGGGCCAAGCTTGAAGAATGTGGCTTGAATAGTCTCCGAGAAAATGCCACCGTTAACTCATTCTACCCCCAGACACACCACAGCAGGATAACAGGGGTGGGATTCTAGTAAGAAAGAAAACGCGGAAAATCAAACGACATTGGTGGGGGGTGGGTGGGTGGGTGGGTGGGTGGGGGGGGGGTGGGGGGGGTGGGGGGGTGGTTTCATGTCCTTCATTTTCAGCGGCCGAAAAATCAAACGACAGGGGGAGGGGGGGGGGATAGGCACGCGTGTCCACCGTTCGCCAAAGTATCCAAAAACCGACACGGGGAGCGAGACCAAACACACCCGAAAATGGACTTTGTTATGACACTCCTGATCTGCAGTATAAAAATGGAATGTGCGTACCAGTTTATGTTCAGATGCACACTAAACGGCACTCTGTCTTGGACAATATCCTTTTTCACCGCCATTTTCCACTGCGACCTAAAGCTACCGGAAGTGTCGGGCGATAGTGAACCAAACTGCATACAAATCCAACCCATTTGAGATTTTTTTGCCATTTAAGAAGATTTTTTTTTTTTTCTCGTCTTTTTTGTTGTTATTAGACGCGGAAAATAAATATGCTTCAGCGGAATTGTGAAAGAATTTCCACGGAAATCCGCGGAAACGCGGAAGAATCCCACCCTGGGATAAGGATCGACCATGATAGTTCAAAGGTGATGCCAGAACAGCTTGGCGCCTACGGGCGCCAAGCTATTCTGGCACCACCCTTGAACTATCATGGTCGATCTGTGTCCTGCGCTGCAATGCGGTCTTGAGAGGACAGGGGCAAAATTTAAGGATTTTGGTGTTGGGGTAGAATGAGTTAAAGTTTACCATGGACGACGGACGGACGACCAGTGGCCCAGAACATAAACTCACTTTTGCTTCGCACGCACGCCAGCCAATAAAATGAAGATGATCATAGAATCACTTTACTTACCAGTTTGTAATTGGGGGCATTCCGCTGCCGTCCATGCACCCTCCTACCAGACGCACCCTCTGTGGCAGAGGCTGGGGGGCCATGATTCTGCAGCATAGATCCTGATGGGTTTGGACATCCTGCTGCCATCCGGCGCTGGGTGTGTGCCAGAAAGTCCTGAGCCGGTGTGACCAAAATGGTGTTGCTGAGAACATGTCCAATACAACCATGTAAACCAACTGACATTTTGAATCAGATTGATTGTACATTGCTTAACGTCCCGACAGCCACTAGGCTTTCTCAGGACGTGCCTGCACTGCTTGTGAAAAAAAACCCACCTAAACAGAACATTGCCATGTATGTCGCCTGCCGGTCAAATACGTTAACTCATTCTACCCCAACACCAAAATCCTTAAATTTTGCCCCTGTCCTCTCAAGACTGCATTGCAGTGCAGGGCACAGATCGACCATGATAGTTCAAGGGAGATGCCAGAATAGCTTGGCGCCCGTAGGCGCCAAGCTATTCTGGCATCACCCTTGAACTATCATGGTGGATCCTTATCCTGCCGTGGTGTGTCTGGGGTAGAATGAGTTAAATAAACCTAACACATGGGGCCAAGACATAAAGCTAAGACCATTTAGCAACACACATCCAATATCAAGAGCTACAGGCAGTGCAGACAGTAGGGAGAGTTTTAAAAAGGCAAATTTATACAGGTGAATGGACAAAGGGTAGACAGAAACACATGCATGCCCCAGAATTGAGAGAAAAACCCACCCTGTGGGGCTGACCAGGGTGACCCTGAGAACTAAAAACTGGCAATACAGTAAAAAGCGATACTTCAGTTGCACATTCCTAAACGAGACCTGTTTGTGGACGTTCGTTCTTCGAATCGCGAGGCAGTTTTGCGAACGAGGATTGAAATCTGGCGCCATTTTTGTTTTTAAAAAAAAAAAAAAGTCAACTGATAGTTACTGTGCATGCATGTGGCAAGTTAACACGTCAGAAAAAAAAAAAGAAAGAAGAAACAAAATCGCGTGGCAGATTGACCTTGTAATGGGGTTATTGAACGAATTCCTTTCATTGAAGAAGAAAGCTTTTGTTAAAATCGTGGGGTTCTATTATCATTTACTACAAGACTCAACGGTCAGGCCCGGCCGGTGCGGCCGAAGACACGTTTGAAAGCAGACGCCTTATTTTTCTGGGCCAAACGGGTACGGGGATTGGAGGCATCTCTCAGTTAAATAACTGCACTGAACAAGTACATTTGGGCGTGCTCTTAACTAAGAAATATTGCATAAAATACCTCTGCAAATGCGAGAGAATGACCGGTGCGTCCGTTGGAGACGAAAGACGTTTAAGCAAGGGAAGGAACTCCGTTGATCGGTGTTGGACCAATCAAATTGATCTGAAAACACTCCGGCCGCTTCCGTGTCCACACACAGGCCCAGGGCATCCCTGAAACACAACGATGAAGTAAATCTGTTAAAATGGGCACATCGTATTTTGATATTTTTTTTCTGAATTTTGAATGAAGATAATACAGAAACAACCCTCAGAAAAAATGGGTGTCTGATCTGGCCACCCAAAATTTTACACAGACCCAGATTGCATAAGGATGGTAAAGAAAGTAACCCAGTTCAGTCATTTGGTGTACGCACACACACACACATCGTCGCGCTTTCAGAAGAGCATTCGGGTGACCCGATATAGCTAGTTTGGAGAAAGACATTAGAGAAAGTATATAGGAGAATACAACGACACCCATTTAAGAAACAATTGATTTATTTAATCCTTTCCGTAAATAAACAAACGCACTTGACCAAATTCATTTAACAGATTTATCTGCCCAGTCAGGTCCCCCAACCCCTTGGAAAACAAAAGGGCTAGTTAAAATATCTTCCCGAGAAATACACCACCCACCCCCCCCCCCCCCACACACACACACCCACACCCCACCACTCAATGCTGTCAGAGTTGGCCTTCCTGAGAAATAGTGTCTACTTCCTGTTCATACCACCATTGTAAACAATAGTCTTCTATGCCCAAATAGTGTCTCTCTCTCTCTCTCTCTCTCTCTCTCTCTCTCTCTCTCTCTCTGCACACACAAAACAAATTAGCATTCCTTTTTGTGTCAACGCTTCAATGTATGTCACTATAACCATATGTCATTTTTCTTACTCTGGGGCAAACCAAAAATATAGAACAAATCTCTAATATAGGTTATTTCCC